>JASCZW010004162.1:0-169965 GCA_034211315.2 Aedes japonicus | reverse complement strand
GAATTATGATTGATCCCAAATAATTTTGAAGATTTAAAAAACCAACGACTAGGAAACCATCAGCAGACAGGAAGCTGAATAAGATCGGTAAAAATTTGCCTTCGCGTGCACCGAAGGGAATGTTTCAATCAGCTCCTTCTCCCATTGAGGCTTGTTGCCGGAACGTGATGTTCAATATTGAGTATATTTTATTTCATAAAGAGATGATTTTATCCCAGTGTAATGATGACGGTTACCTTCCCAGAATTCATCGTCGTGTGATGTGATAGATGAACATATCATATGAGATACACAGGTAGCTGACGTGCCGCCATGTTTTCAAAGCCAACGTCTCAGCACTGATAATAATGTTTATGACCTTCATGCGATTAATTTTAACTCCGTCCGGGTATGTTCAAGACACTTCCTCAGTACAGATTTCCACTTTGAAAATATAATCTTTCCTCTAATCCTAATCTGGATAGAGCTGGAAGGTTTGTTTACAAATTTTAGCTGAATTCAACAGCTGTCAGTGGGGCCATGATTCTGGTCATGACATAAATCAAAACAAAAATTTACTCCATCTATGCGAATTAGACAGGTCTTTAAAAACAACTAAACATACGACAGAAGCATCTGGCGAGTCACGTCAAAAATCAAACAAGGGAAACTTTATTAAAGAGTCTTTGTTAACCGCCAATTCCGCAAAACATGCTGTAATTGGTTCGCTGTGAAATAACCGCAGTATCGAACTATTCCTCAGGGCTCGGTGTTGCATGTTGATGTTGATTGCTCCAGAAGATCAAGACAGTCGATGTGGCCTTACAAGATGTCTGCGATAAACAAAGGCCTGGCTGCATCTCTACGGACTAACAAGGACTCCAGGTTTATCAGATAGCAACGGTTTTCGTAGCTTGACAAACGATAGGGATCCGCCCACGGTAGTTTACGTAGCGCGAATCTCAGAAACCGTCGTTGAACAGCCTCTACTCTGCGACACCGTTGTTGTTATGGGGAATCAAACAATCAAGTAATACTCTAATAATCGTCACATTGAGCAGTACAACGATTTGAGGCAGCAGATGTCCTTGAAGTCTTTAGCAATCCGGAAGATTAACCCCAGAACGCAGGAGGCTTTGCCGACAGCGTACAGATAAGCTGCTCAAAGGTGAGTTGGGTGTCAGAATTACTCCTAGGTTCTTGACTTGACTGACGCGCTCAATTTCAATGCCCAACAAGACATACTCGAATGAAATAGTCTGTTTCTTGTGCAAAAACGAGATAGCCGTGCATTTGGCCGGGTTGACATCCATGAGATTCAGATTGCACCAGTCGGCAAAAGCATTCAGCTGACGTCAGTTATCGAATGAGTGCACTCAAAGATTCCAGGTCATCTACGTATGATAGTCGTGGTCCTTCAAAAGCCATGTCGTTTATGTTTATGAATGAGTGAGCAACTGTTCCATAATTACAAGCTCAAACAGTTTAGCAATAGCACCAAGCGTAGTTATGCCACGATAATTGACAGCGGAAAAATATTGACAGTCGCAGATACAGGGTGCGCAGAAAATAATGCGGAAATTTGTTCTATTTCTTTCAAATCCCATTTTCAACTAATTCAAGCAATAATATCAACATTTTCGAGTGCAGTTATCTCTATAAAGTCCTTTTAAACAAATTTATTCAATGTGTCCTCCATTTTTATTAATAACATCCTCGTGCTGACGCCGGAAGCCAAAGCATGCCTTTCGGACGTAGTCTCCCGACATTGACTGCCACGTGCGTGTTATGGTTGACTTCACGGTTTTTACACTAGGGTGTGATGTTTTTCAGGCTCGTGCTTCAACATCTGCCCAAATCAAATAATCCAACGGATTAAGATTTGGCCTGCTAAGGGGCCACAAATCCTTCGGCCAAAACTTCATGTTATCGTTCAACCATTGTTTGGTTCGATTGGACGTGTGACACGGCGCTCCATCCTGCTTTAAGACAACGTTTTGGTCCTCTGAGAAGTTGGCGACTTCACCCGCCTGGTCCTTTAAAGACCGATATACACTTCGGTATTGGTTTTAACTACAGCATCAATGAAAACATGCGGCATTTTCAAACCGTTGGACGCCACCAAGCCAAACATCATGACACCAGCCGGATGTTTGGTTTGAAATTTGAATTTCACTTTTTCCGGAACGTTCTCCATTTTCTGCGTTGGCCACAGCATCGATGCTGAAAAGCTTTTCGTCGGAGAACAGGATTATCAATTTTTCCTTCTTCAACAAGGAAAGCAATCTCTTGGAACGAGTCACTCGTAGTTCCTTGACCCGGTCCGTAATCAAGTGGCGTTTCACTCTGGCTCTGGAAGATGCATGCAGGTCTTCTTTGATGATTCTCCGCATGGATTTCTCCGAAATATTGGCTTCCTTTGCAAGTTTTCTTATGGAACGCACCGGGTTGCGAGCGATTTTTGCACGGACCGATTTGATCACGTTCGGCGTGTGTCCAAAGCGCAGGGACTTTTTTATGCGGTAAACTGTTGCCAAATGGTACCCTACCCCCATACCAAGCTCTTTCGGCTTCTGCTGGGCGAGCAACAAACTGGTGATCACTTCTTTCGGGAACATTTTGACGAATTTGCAATAAAACAAATAGAATGTTTAGATGCAGCACTTGAAAGTAAACATAAACAAATACACTTTCGACAGAAATTAGTCACTAGTCATAGGCATGAATTAACCCAATACTCATGTTTGAACATTTTCGCATTATTTTCTGCCGCACCCTGTAGTCGAAAACGTGAAGCAGCGGGGCAACAAACTATCCAGGTGCAGCTTGAGAAAAGACGAAGGAATTCCATCCGGCCCAGGATTGTGAGACAATTTGAGTTGAGAACAGGCCTTAATTAGCATGTCTGCATCGATGTCGACTTGCTCCAAGGTTTGACCGGCAAGTGGAACGTAGCTGGCCGCAAGTCTAATGTGGTCATCGCCCAATGTCTTCTCGGTGAAACGCTAGAGAGTTTCTCGGAAAATAACTGGCAAATACCCTGCGGGGTGGCAGCCTTGTTGCCAAGGAGCGACATAGACGACGGAAGGCCAATTTCGTGGCGTTGTTCGTTTACAAATTTCAGAATTGTTTAGGACGTGACTTGAGCGATTCACTTGAGGACAGCCCTCTTGCCAAATTTTAAGCGACGAAGTTCGCTCGTTTGTCAAGGTGGACGAGACGTATGACGATGGATTTTCTTCGAAACGTGTATGTCTATGACATATGCCAGAACGTTGGAAACTGTTTGAGCGGCTGACTCGACAATGACTTTATCAAATGTTATCTAATCAAAAAGCGAGATTAGCTCGGTGATATTGCGATAATTGGCACGAACAAAATCGTAGGAAACTGTGGCTGGTGAGATTTCGAAATCATGTTCCAGCTTTGAGCGTAACGTGACCAGTAGAGGCGGATGAGTTAGTTTCACTGGGAGAGGAGCTTCACATAAGTGTGGAGCGGTGGGTTTCAATTTAATCACGCTTACGTATGCGATCGGGTGGAATGTACAGTCCACAAAGAAATAATGTACGATCACCCAGTTTGATCGACCTGCAGACTTGTTCCAAACAAGTCCAGTTTTGTTTTTATAGCTAAAAGTATGCCCACACCTGTCACTTTACGGCTATTATCAGCATTCCTGTCACATCGAAATACCTCGTAATCTTTGGGAACACAGGGAATGGAACTAACGATCGGTTTTTAAAACAATTGGTACAACTGAGAAGAGGGCAGAGGGGCTTCGCTGAGCATCGGGCAATGCTGATCCGTAGCTGAGACGTTCTCAAAGGAGCAGGTTGATTCTGTGGTTCCACCGTCCAGGACTTCACGATGTCACGGTTTTTGCTCATCCTCGAGCGGCCGGAAGAAAACATTTTCCGGCCAGAATCATGAGAAAATGCTTCCTTCTCGAATTTTTGTCTACACCCTTTTGAATGAGACGAAATTCAAAGTGGACGAATCTTTCGCTTTTGGAACAAGTTTTACCACCTTCGTCAGGTAAACCAAGTCGGCAATATCCTGTTCAGTCGTAGTCGGATGAAAAGCAGATAGATGTATGCGAGACAAAATCACGGTTGGTCTGGACCATTTTAATGGTGGTATAGGCCAACAGTCCCACAACTCGGTTTGGTTACTGTTTTCGACATCAGACTTTCGCCATTCTCACTTCTACGTCGCTAAGGTGAATTAACCGACGCATTTATTGGTCTCTCATAAAATCTTGAGCCACTACAGTTGAGCCGGAACGATTGAGAGGCTTCGAATCAGCCTTAGAAGCGCGGGTAGAGACCATCGAGCTAAGCTTTATGATGTCGTACTGGATTGATTTAATCCGTCTCAGATCCTTCTAACTGCGGCAAGAGCATTAAATATGTGTTGGATTATTTCTTTCATTTTCAAAGTAGAACACCTCTGTTAATTTATTGTACTAGTTTGCTATCTTCTAAAACAGATTTAACATCATGAGGTAATAAATACAGAAACGGAAACAATCTACACTGGGTGACTATCGATTTCACAAGCACCAAAACAACCATTTAATGGCTAACAAGGGATAAACAAAGAAAAGGGTCTAGCTTATACATAACTGCAGCATTTTAAATAGCTACTTTTCTACAGAAAACGATCCATCCACTAATCCACTAATCATGTAAAAATAAACAAAATCCATTATCTATCACTGGTATTTGCTTCCTGCGAGTTCGGAAAGTCTTCGGACGTATTGCTACACATCTTCACTTTGCGTGTGGAGAAGGAAGAAAAATGTTTTCCGCCTCTGTTCAAATGTTGTTGTTGGGTTAGTCTCACTTGTTTACTCCACGAGCTCGTCTTCCCTATTTATCGCTTCCCCAAACATCGCTAAGGAGTCACTCGTATCGATATTTGGTGGATGCGTTGGATGCGAATTGGCTAGCGCACCGCGTCCAAAGCAATCAGAGCAATGGGTAAATATTACCACTGCTGATCCAAAAAGCAAGAGGGATTTTTGTTTTTAGTTCAGTGGAGCGCAGAATACGGCTTAATGCTAAACTGTTGTTGATATTGAATGGGTGATGGTGGATTCCTAACAAAACCAGGCGATGGGGACGGAAAATGGACCACTGGTTGAGGGATTTTCAATACGCAGTTTTTAACAATTGAGTATTTTTTCATGATTCTACACGGTGTAAATGAAATCTCGCTCTGTCTCTCTCTCTTTCTATAATCTGGACGTGACGTTCGATGACACTTGGCTGGCTTTAACCTACGATGATTTTGCCATAGTCACTGTTATCTGCAATGAAAGGGAATAAATGGTGTATTAGATTTAATTCAATCAATTTGAATCACAGTCATGACATTTATATCTGCTCTAGATTTTACTTAAATGATTTCTAATCGTTTTAATCTCGATACATAAAGTTCAGATAAACAGACATAAACAAATATGTTCGCAAACAACTAAATATATGTCTCCCTTGTAGGTGGTAAAAGTGTTCAAAGCAGATCTGTTTGTCATTTAACTGAGCTATTTTAGCATATTTTTCTTCTTCATGATCCGGTTAGTTCTACGATGCGTTTGTATTGTGATCAGTCTAAAAATACATGGATTAATGTCAATCAACTTGGTTCTATACAAGTGATATTCGAATTATACACAACGTTCATTACGTACAAAAAAATAAGGCACTGTGCATTTTCTAGTGGTGGGTTAGTACATCTGAAGCATACTACTCGAAAATACGGGAGAAATTCAAAGATTCATGGGTTACCTGAATTTCAGGGCCCTATTGTCTAAAGTACATTTAAACGCAATACACAGTATTCGCTAGGTCATTACGTCTTGGTAGTCAAGTTGTTGTCGCCGTTACTGTTCGTTGAAGATTTTGTCGCCTTTTGCTGGATTACTGCTGTCGTCTGACCTCCTACTCAAGTCATGAATGGATGGTGCCAGATGCGAAACGTCGATTGGGTCATTGATTTCGTATGCCAGTGATTTCTGAACTTCAATGCTGGGTCCATACTTTGAACTCAGATCATGTATCTGTTGATGGTGAACCTCGTCATCGTCCAAGTGTTGTAGATGTTTTTGATCGGTAGTCAGTGCTGTCGGTCTAGGAGGGATAAGTATGGGGACACGTAGCGACTAGGATGGGCTGAAGTTTGGGATTTCTTTGATCTGGGATCTGGATAGTTGAGTGTGATGGGTGGACCCCTTTTCTTCTACCCAGCCATTTTGACGCTCATGGAACGATGGATATCGTCGGATTGTGGATACTGGGATTCAACCTCATCCACGTACTGTGAGTTGTATGGAGCGCCAAAGGAAGTCGTTATCGACTGGGAATGGGTTACGGAATCGACAGCACCATGGGGAACGCCATACAGTGGTGGCAGGTAGTTGTTGCTATTTATTGGCTTGAATGGTGCGGAGGATAGGAATCAGTTGGGATATCGTGTTGGGAGATGACCTTCTTTTTTCTCGTATTTGGCTGGTCCTGTCGATTGATGATGGTAACTGTTGTAGCTATATCCCGTCGGTGTTCCTTGAGGAACTTTTTGTTTCAGTATTTGCCTCAACACGTCGGATGCTTCAACGACATTTGATTTGCTTGGTGTTTGCAGGTAATGTGGACCCGTTGGATAAGCTGGGAAAATAATTTGATTAGAACTTGTCCGAACAAGGTGAAACATTATTAAGAAGTCAATATATTTAGTCATGAATCATGGATTCAACGAAATGCATACAAAGCGCATGGATGCCGGAGGGGGACAGAACATATTGGATAGAAATACTAAATCGTTTTTAAAATATGTTAACGAAAGTGTCCAGTGTGAACATAGGTATTGAGCTCAATTGATTGTGAATTCGAACTGTTTCTTTGAAAGTTACCATGGGAAAACTAATCATTTTGGGTGTGTTTGATGCAAAGAATTGAGCCAAAAAAAAAATACCACACGCTAAGATCAGTTTACCCAAATAAAGGGTGTAGAATACCCATAATCGCCAAAAGTTACTTTCCCATTTATAGGAACATTGATACTTACCATTATTTGAGTATTTTTTCTAATACAAATTTACTCAAAAATGGGTAAAGTCAACTTTACCCATAAATGAGTACGTGCACTTTTTTCGTGACTATGGGTAAACTGACCTTATCGTGTATGCCAAGCAACGGGATAGCTTGAATAGCAAAAATACCGGAAATGTGAATCTATATCGACTTCCAGTTCCTCGATACTTATAATGTTGAAGTTGCGGTAAGTACTTTGTCACATGTTTTGGCGTACACCATCGACAGACATGTACCGAAAAGCATGCACCAGAAAGGAACGGAACATCCATGGCGAGACTATGGTACTCCGTAGATTGAAGTCTACCAAAAGAGCTGCACTGAGAAAATTCACGAAGTACCGAACAGTTCAACTAAAATGCGATTACGTTCGACTTAACCACCAATACAAGCGGACCAGTCGGCAAAGTTATTCGCGATATCAACATGGGCTTCAGCGCAAGATGAAATCGAACCCTAAATCGTTTTGGAACTGTGGAAACAAGCAGCGAAAGGAGTTCGGTCTTCCATCGTCCATGATGTTTGATCGTGAAGTTGTTTCATCGAGATCTGCCGACTCTTCTCTCATAAATTCTCCAAAGTTTTTACCGATGAGAGCCTAACAGAGGAACAAGTTCACCTCGCAGCAAGCAACTTCCCATTGCACGGTGACACTTTGTGCGATATAGACTTCAACGATGTGGGGTGTGGAAGTAGTTCGCCTCCACGCGGTGCACCCTGGAAACGTTAAGCTCCCCTCCCCATCTTCAACTATAATCTGTCCGGGATAAATATTGAACGGGTGAGCCACGTGAAGGATTTAGGCGTAATTTGGACTCGCGACTCACATACAAGTAGCATATTTCATATGTGGTAGATAAAGCATCTAGAACGTAAGATTGTATCTGTTCGCAACCGCGAATAGATGAGACCAACATTCCTCTGACGAATATGCCGACGCAGTTGTCACGTGACGTTTCCGTGGACGAATCAACGCAACAGAAATATTTCCCTATTCCCCTTCCCCTCCTTTGTGTTTTGTTTTCACTAACCCCGAGCAAGCCGCGGGCAAACGGCCTCCTCCACTAACACTAATAAGAACTTAAACCAATCAGCATTTAGCTGCGCAGCTGTACTCATTCACCACTTATTGCGCAGTTAGTTCCTTTTTTATGTATATATAAGCAAGCGCATAGCGCACCCAAAACCACTTGTCATCGAAAAGTAGAGGAATAAACACTGAGAAAGTAAAAAAGTGCTCATTTTTCCATTGAAGAAATATCCCTGATCGGTCCTGCTCGTTGGTCGTTAGCAGAGCGTCCGCCTGCTGGAGTTCCTGTGTCCTGTGATTGAAGTGGACATTTGTTGTTCCTTCCACTGCTTGGTGGCGTCGTAGCTCAATAAAGAGTTGAATCACCGGAGTTCTTTTCAGAACTGCCGGTCCCGAGTGAAAGACGTCGTCTTGCAGGTGGTATTGCCTATCCGAGGCCAACGAGCATCAATCGTAGCAGTAGAAGTTGAATCCAAATAAACGTTGGCAGTAGACCCAACATAGTGGTCCGTTCCGAACCGGATAAGTGCGAAAATACAGTCCGCGAGTGAGTTTCATAGTTTAATCTGTCGGTAGTTGAAGAAAGAAGAACACTTCGATTGAACTGGTAGTAGTGAGTTGTGAAGCTACCGTTAAGATTAAACGTGAACGAACAATAACGAACATGAACAAAGTGAATTGCTAGAACGCAAAAAGAACAGTTTGAAGTGTAGTTTGCCGAGTCAAAAAGTGAGGTGAAGTATTCCTAGCTGGTACCATTCTGCTCGAGAGTCACTCTTCCGAAGTGACAACATCCTTCCTTCCTGTGATGCCAGTGGGTCATACACCAACCAAACCTGTGAAGTTTACCATGGAGGACCTCAAGTCACTCATCCATCAACGTGGTCAGGTAAAAGCCAAGGTAACGGCGATTTCCAATGCTTTGGAAAAAGCCGAAGACGATCCTACTCAGGTGAGTTTACCCATCCTAAAAGTTTATTCCAAGAAGCTCGAAGCTCATTACAATGAGTATAATATATTACACAAGGAGATTCTTTGTTCCATCCCTCCTAACAAAGTTGAAGAACATGACGATAAGTTGAACGAGTTTGACAAACTTCATACCGAATCATTGATTCGATTAGAGCTGTTGATGGAAAGTTTGTCAGTTTCCAAGAGTATTTTTGCTTCCAATACTCCAAGTAGTGCTACACAAGTAATCGTGCAACAGCAACCACTCAGAGCTCCGATTCCTACCTTTGACGGGCGGTATGAGAACTGGCCCCGTTTCAAGTCTATGTTTGAAGATATTATAGGTCGTTGCTCTGATTCTGATGCAATCAAACTGCATCATCTAGAAAAGGCACTAGTTGGTGAGGCCTCTGGGATTATTGATTCAAAGACTCTTGCTGACAACAACTATAAACATGCTTGGGAAATTCTAACGGATCGTTATGAAAATCCCAGAATCATCATTGATACTCACATTGATGGGCTTCTTACGATGAAGAAGATGTCGAAGGAATCCTATAGGGAACTTCGAGCTTTAGTAGATACGTGCACGCGCCACGTTGAGGGTTTGAGGTTCATGAAACAACCAGTTGAAGGTACATCAGGTATGATAATTAATAAAATATTGACATCCTGTCTTGACGCGTCCACTCGCAAGCAGTGGGAGCGATCCCTTACCCATGATGAGTTGCCAAGTTTAGAGAAGACACTAACCTTTTTGAAAGAACAATGCCGCATCCTTGTGAAGTAGATACTCATAAAAGTGTGAAATCCAACCCAGTGAAACCATCCCATCAAACTTCCAAGTATACTAGCCTCAAGGTTCATCCGTCAACATCCAATAATAACAGTGATTTATGCCAGTTGTGTGGTAAGGGCCACTTCAACTATCAATGCCCCGATTTCCTTAAGTTATCTGTGTCTGATCGAGTTGTCAAAGTGAAGGAATCCCACCTATGTTTCAATTGTCTGCGTCGTGGACATCGATCTGTGATTTGTTCGTCGAAGAAAAGTTGCAGCAAGTGTAACAAGCGTCACCATTCTCTTTTGCATGATGAAACAAACAAGCCAGGCAGTAGTGCTTCTTCCAGTAACTCTTCCAACCAGAGCAAGAATGAAAACTTGTTGCCTGCTGCTCCTACGATTGCGACGCAAACCCCAAGCGATGGATCGGCTGAATCCACAACACTCGTCTCGTCTTCTTGTTCCATGACTGCCACTCTGCCAAATGTGTTGCTACTCACTGCTGTTGTGAATTTGGTGGATATTAAAAGTCAACCCGTTCGATGCCGTGCTTTTCTCGATTGTGGAGCACAAACAAATCTGATTTCTTTTTCGATGTATCAAAGGTTGGGTATCGAGGGAATTCCAGTGAATGTTGACATAGTTGGAGTCAGCAATGTTCGTAGTAAGTCCAACCATCTCGTGACCGTGAACCTACAGTCTCTCTATACCGACTTCCATGCATCTCTCAAGTGTCTGGTAACTCCGAAGATAATTAATGCTCTCCCGTGTAGGAAGATAGACGTCTCACAATGGAACATTCCATCCGGATTTGAGTTAGCCGATCCCCAGTTCCATGTTCCCTCTGAGATAGATCTACTCATAGGTATGAATCATTTCTTTAGTCTCTTGCGTACTGGTCATCTAGTGCTTGGTGATGGTCTTCCAGAATTGCGAGAAACCGAATTAGGTTGGGTAGTTTCGGGTGAGATCCGAGATGAATCAGTTGCGGTTGTGAGCCCACAGCAAGTAAATGCAGTTTCTATTGAGTCCCTAAACAAAATGATCAAACGTTTTTGGGAAATCGAAGAGGTAGATACCATTTCTCAAACCACTGTAGAACAGGAAGAATGTGAAGAGACTTTTCGCCAAACTCATCGTCGTGACTCATCTGGTAGATATTTTGTGAAGCTCCCATTCCGAGATAACGTATCTCAACTCAACGACAACCGAGCATTGGCTCTGCGTCGTTTCTTCTTTCTTGAACGACGTCTTCTTCGAGATCCGGAGCTTCATGCGCAGTACGTTAGTTTTATTGAAGAATATGAGTCGCTAGGTCATTGCAAAGAAGTAAGAGAGTCAAATGATCCCCCTGGTATGTTGAAATACTACATTCCGCATCATGCTGTTCTTCGACCGGCAAGTTCAAGTACCAAACTCAGGGTTGTTTTCGATGCATCGGCTAAATCTCATTCTGGAACTTCACTAAACGATGTTTTGCAGGTCGGAGCAGTTACTCAAAGCAGCCTTGAGACTATTATATTGAGATTTCGTAGGTACACGTATGTGTTTACTGCTGACATTGCTAAAATGTTCAGACAGGTTTTTGTAGATCCGCTCCAGACGGCTTTCCTTCGAATTTTCTGGCGTTCGAAACCCTCGGAAGCTCTAAGAGTTTTAGAGTTATTAACTGTTACATACGGCACTTCGTGTGCTCCCTTTCTGGCAACCAGAACATTGCTTCAGCTGTGCATCGACGAAGGAGATGAGTTCGGTCTGGCAGCGCAGGCTATTCGAGAAGATTGCTATGTTGATGATATACTTTCCGGTACAGACAGTATAGAAAAGGCTGTCGATTGTCGTTTTCAAATTGAGAAGATGTTGAAAACGGGAGGATTTCCAGTGCACAAATGGTGTGCTAACCACCCGGCTATTTTGGAAGGTGTCCCTGAGTCCGCTCGTGAAACTCTAGTTCAACTGAATGATATGTCCGCCAATGAAGTGATTAAAACACTTGGTCTTCTCTGGAATCCACATGCTGACGAATTTGTTTTTATAACCCATCCGAACCTGTCGGATTCAACACCTGTTACCAAACGAAAGATGTTCTCCGAGATCGCAAAGCTATTTGACCCAATCGGCCTCATTTCACCAGTTATCGTTGTAGCAAAGCACCTTATGCAAAAAACTTGGAGTATGAAAATCGAGTGGGACTCTCCTCTTGATGGAGACATTTTGCATTCCTGGTTAACGTTCTGTTCCTCCTTGCCACAGATCAAGGATATTCATATTCCGAGACATGTAATGGTTCCTAAGTATGAGTGTGTTGAACTGCATGGATTTGCTGATGCTTCTGGTATTGCATATGGTGCCTGTCTTTACGTTCGTTGTATTGAATCTAATGGTTCAGTTTCAGTTAGGTTGCTATGCAGTAAATCAAAAATAGCTCCACTTCAGGAATTGACGATTCCACGTAAAGAACTCTGTGCTGCCTTACTTCTTTCCAAGTTAGTTCAGAAGACTATTCCCTCAATGAAGATTGAATTTTCGTCAGTATTTCTCTGGTCGGACAGTCAAATCGTTCTCGCATGGCTTCGAAAACCTTCCTCAATGCTGCAACCATTTGTCCGAAATCGGGTTGCAGAAATAGTCACAGTCAACGATCACAAGCAGTGGAACTATGTTCGATCAAAGGAAAACCCAGCAGATGTTGTATCTCGAGGACAATTGCCTGACTCATTGAAGTCAAACTCCTTATGGTGGAATGGTCCCGACTTTCTAAGATCCGTTCCGTTTGTTCCGCCCGAAATGGCCGAAATTCCAGAACATCAACTTCCAGATGTGAGATGTACTCCTCTAGTTATAATGCCTGTAATGAATTCAGATGACCTTCCCGTTTTCAAGAGATTTAGCTCAGTTCGAAAATTGCAACGCGTAGTTGCTTATGTTCAGCGATTCATTAATAACTGTCGCAAAAAAGTAGCTGAAGCCCGTGTTAAGAAACTGCTACCTACCATTCAAGAGCTGAGATCTGCACTTCACACAATTGTAAAGGTTATCCAACATGAAGTACTCCGTGATGAAATTCAAAGAGTTGAAAATCAAGAGCCTTGTCGACGGATTGGTATGTTAGGACCTTTTCTGAAGGATGGTGTTCTACATGTAGGGGGACGAATTCAAAATTCTTGCGTTCCTTTCTTCATGAAGCATCAATATATTCTGCCAAACCATTTTTTAACTGATCTAATCATACAAGCGTACCATGTAGAACATCTCCATGTGGGTCCCTCTGGTCTTTTGTCCGCTCTGCGTCAACGCTTTTGGTTACTTGGTTCCCGATCTGCTGTACGAAAAATCACTCGAAGTTGTGTTCGTTGTTTCCGTGTCAAGCCTAAAGGAACTAATCAGTACATGGGTAGTTTGCCAAAAAGTCGCGTAACACCTGCTGCTCCATTTGAAGTTTCTGGCGTCGACTATGCAGGACCGTTTCTCGTCAAACAAGGCTCCAGAAAACCAACGCTCGTTAAGGCCTATGTAGCTGTTTTTGTTTGTATGGTAACAAAATCTATCCATTTGGAGCTTGTGTCTGACATGACGTCTGCTGCCTTTATTGCTGCTTTAAATCGCTTTGTAAGTCGAAGGGGATTGATTCGGGAACTACACTCCGATAATGGTAGTAACTTCCGCGGTGCCCGTACAGAGCTACATGACCTTTTCCTCTTGTTTTGTGATCGCGCTGCTGTTCACGATATAGAAACCTTTTGTCAGACAAAGGAGATAGTCTGGCAATTCATTCCTCCCGAAGCCCCAGAGTTTGGTGGTTTGTGGGAAGCTGCAGTGAAAAGCACCAAATACCATCTTAAGCGAATTCTGAACGAAACGCCGTTAACCTTTGAAGAGTTCTACACATTTTTGACACAAATTGAGGCTATTCTTAACTCCCGACCGCTATTTTCGTATTCTGATGACCCGACTGAGAGTGAAGTTATAACTCCTGCACATTTCCTAATCGGTAGGCCCATGACGGCGATCCCTGAACCTTCATATGAAGGTTTGAATCAAAACCGTTTGTCGAGGTGGCAACATCTACAACAAATGAGGGAACATTTTTGGAAGTCTTGGGTTCATGACTATCTCGTAAATCTACAACCGAGAGGGAAGAATCGGATTCGCCTAGCCAATGTCGCTCCTGGTACCATCGTTCTACTTGAAGAAAGGAATTTGCCACCTCAGCAGTGGAAGTTGGGAAGAATTGTCCACACGTATCCTGGGGATGACGGTCTGGTGCGGGTTGTTGACGTTAAAGTGGGGGATTCTGTTTTTCGTCGTCCAATCACTAAAATTTCTATTTTACCCATAGAGCAACACATCGCTGGTCATACGACAGCCTCTGGTGAACCATCTTTTTGCCGGGGATGATGTTCGCAACCGCGAATAGATGAGACCAACATTCCTCTGACGAATATGCCGACGCAGTTGTCACGTGACGTTTCCGTGGACGAATCAACGCAACAGAAATATTTCCCTATTCCCCTTCCCCTCCTTTGTGTTTTGTTTTCACTAACCCCGAGCAAGCCGCGGGCAAACGGCCTCCTCCACTAACACTAATAAGAACTTAAACCAATCAGCATTTAGCTGCGCAGCTGTACTCATTCACCACTTATTGCGCAGTTAGTTCCTTTTTTATGTATATATAAGCAAGCGCATAGCGCACCCAAAACCACTTGTCATCGAAAAGTAGAGGAATAAACACTGAGAAAGTAAAAAAGTGCTCATTTTTCCATTGAAGAAATATCCCTGATCGGTCCTGCTCGTTGGTCGTTAGCAGAGCGTCCGCCTGCTGGAGTTCCTGTGTCCTGTGATTGAAGTGGACATTTGTTGTTCCTTCCACTGCTTGGTGGCGTCGTAGCTCAATAAAGAGTTGAATCACCGGAGTTCTTTTCAGAACTGCCGGTCCCGAGTGAAAGACGTCGTCTTGCAGGTGGTATTGCCTATCCGAGGCCAACGAGCATCAATCGTAGCAGTAGAAGTTGAATCCAAATAAACGTTGGCAGTAGACCCAACATTATCTTTAGGATCACCAAACATTTTACCGATGTCTTTTGCCTGAAGTCATTATACTCCTCGTTGGTCCGATCAGTCCTTGAATATTGCTCTGCAGTTTGGAATCCAAACTGCAACAATGGGGTTCAAAGAGTCGAATCCGTCCAACGCCGATTCTTGCGTTTTGCCCACCGCAAAATCACTTTGAATATACCAAATTCCCGTTCAACCCCTCGTATTTCAGCTGGTATTTCACAATGACTTGCTCCATATACACTTCCGAAGTAAACAATTCTTCATCCGAAAAATATGGTATGGCCAGCGTGTGTCCTAAGCAGCGCCTGTGGTCTGTCTACGTTTCTCTGTCCGGCAAGATTCTTGCCTGTCAATCCGCGAATCCTCTTTTTTCAAAAGCCCCATATCCACGGTTCCGTTTCAATATATTTTGCATGGATTTTTCTCGCCGACCGAGCAGGATTCCTTCGAATTCACTCCTTTACTGCTTTGACCGCATGTGGCTTCGTATGGTGGCAGATTCAGTTGGTCATTCCAGGGAGGAAAGCGTAAGGCAAATCTAATGAACATCCGTAGCTCAGCTTCAATCCGATTGGTTACTGTTATCTGATACGGGTCCCACACGACAGATGACGTTTGCAAATGTGGTCGAACTAATGAAACAAACAGTGATTTTGCGTATACGGATCACGGAATTCTTTTGTAATTTTTGATACGAAACCTTGAATGTTAGCTCCTTGTCTGAAATGACTTCGAGATCCCATACAGAATCTACCCTTGCAAGTGATTCATCGCCGATAACATAGTTGTAAATGAGAGGTAGTTTTTTTCGATGAAAACTAAAGGGTGTTCCGATCAAAATTTGGTCAAACAGTGATGTGTGTAAGTCGATCAAAGTTTTTATTAATAAATCAAATTCTTATTTTTTCAAGTTCAGTTAATGTTCTGTCCAGTTAGAATCCGTAATTACTTATTGAGCATTTATTTACAGCGCTTTGTTTACCTAGGCACTCACTATCTGTGGTATCAATTTCACGGTGTTTCGTGCAGTGAGTCAAAAGTCATTCCAGATGGAAGCCGAGAGAAGAGAAAAAATTCTGCATACCCACGTTAATAACTCAACGTGGTCCGCAATAAAAATCGCAAAAAACGTTGAAAATCGCCAAATCAACCGTGATCATGTGCTCAAACGTTTCAGGGAGCGGAAGAGCGAGGATCGAGTGCCTCAAGGTAAGCGTCGTAGTGGAACATATGACCGAGAGCTGAACCAGAAGGTGTTGAGAACCGTCAGAGCAGGATATTGTTATATATATCGAACCAGCAATCAACCAAACAGAACGTTGAAGCAAAGTTTCGTCACCAAAACTCGAGCTCGGAAATTGTACCAGAAGGTTTTGACGGAGTACCAAGGATGCGTGCTCATCGACGATGAAACCTAAGTCAAAATGGATTTCAGGCAGTTTCCTGGTCAAAAATTCTACATGGCGACAGCACGAGGAGATGTTCCTGCAAAGTTTAAGT
Organism: Aedes japonicus; assembly: GCA_034211315.2. Taxonomy (NCBI): domain Eukaryota; kingdom Metazoa; phylum Arthropoda; class Insecta; order Diptera; family Culicidae; genus Aedes; species Aedes japonicus. The sequence continues at coordinate 153,570 of JASCZW010004162.1, read as the reverse complement.
TCGCTTTTATGGACAAATTTGTCAAAAAACTGATGATTTGGCAAGGGAAATGCAGCTGGGGAGAAGAGACCAAAGTGTTCGTGACGAATAAGACCATGGACCAGCTGTACAAGGAAGAATGCCCAAAAAACCGCGTACTACCTTCCATTAAAGCCCATAAAGGTCCCGGAAAGTTTTGGCCAGATTTGGCGAGTTGCCACTAAAGCCGGAAAGTCATCCGGTGGTTTAGCGAAAAATAACGTAGATTTCATCGATAAAAACATAAATCAACCCAACTGCTCGCAGTTTCGGCCCATCGAGAGATTTTGGGCAATAATGAAGCGGAAGCTTAAAAATAGTGGAAAACGGCTCGGGACGCGACTCAGATGATTAAAATGTGGATGTGCCAAGGAAGTTGTCTCCGGAGGTGTGCAGCGTTTGATGGGAGTAATAAAGAAGAAAGTCAGGAATTTTTATTAGGATATTATTCCGGATTCTAAATGGACATAGCTTTATAAGACCACAAATCTTCTTGTTATTTATAGAACAAAACATTCACAGGTGAGTGGTTGTTGAGAATAAAGCAGTTTTATTAAACGATTTTAAGATTTTTGCTGAAATGTCAAGGAGGAAGGAAAACGGTTCCGCCAATAATTAAATTAAGCATGAAGCAAAAGTTGTTCGATAGCTAAATCACATGATTCATGACTCTGTACTCCACTTAAAATAGCTTATTAAAATAAAGACTGGAACGCGCAAAAATTGGCCGACTAAAAATCGTTTCTTTAATTCAAAATTCATTGTACAAACATCTTTTTATTTTTCACAATACTTTAACATAGCCTGATACACAATATCCCTCTATAATGCCTGATTCGTGGCTGCTCCTCTCCAATCCCTTGGGCACCTTGTACTCCCTAGGTTTTGCTCCACCTGGTCTGACCATCTTGCTCGTTGTGCCTCACGTCGTCTTGTACCAACCGAATTCCCGTCGAACACCATTTTTGCAGGATAGTTGCCCGGCATTCTCGCAACATGACCTGCCCAGCGTATCGTGCTAGCTTTTGCCACCTTTTGAATACTGGGTTCACCGGCGAGTTGCACGAGCTCATGGTTCATCCTTCGCCTCCATAGTGCGTCCTCCTGTACTCCACTAAAGATGGTTCTTAACAGCCGTCGCTCAAAAACTCCGAATGCTCGCAGGTCATCTTTAAGCATTGTCCACGTCTCATGCCCGTAGATAACAACCGGTCTTATTAGCGTTTTGCACAGGATGGACTTCGTACTGGAGCTAAGTCTTTTGACCGTTGTTGCTTGTGGAGCCCATAGTAGGCACAACTTCCACTGATAATCCATCTCCGGATGCCGAGATAGACAAATTCATCGGCTACCTCGAACTCATAGCCGTTGATTGTTACACTGCTGCCCAGTCGGGTCCTGTTGTGCACGGTTCTGCCTGCCAGCATGTACTTCGTTCTGCACGTATTTATCTTCAACAAAATCTTCTCTGCTTCGCGCTTTAGGCTGGTGTACTGCTCTGCCACCACCTCAAATGTTCTGCCGACAATATCCACGTCATTGGCAAAGCAGATAAAATGACCGGATCTGTTGAAAATCGTGCCTCGCATGTTAAACGCCGCTCGTCGCATAACACCTTCAATGTTGAACAATGTTGAACAGGAGGCAAGAGAGTCCATCACCTTGACGAATCCCTGCGGGATTCGAATAAGCCTGATAATCCACCCGATATCCTCACACAGGGTTCCATCCATCGTAGCATTGATAAGTCGGGTCAGCTTCCCCGGAAAGCTGTTATCGTCCATGATCTTCCATAGCTCATATCGGTTAATTGTATCATATGCGGCTTTGAAGTCGATGAACAGATGGTCCGTTGGGTTGCGTCAATTCATATATTTAAAGGAAAAAATGTTCGTTTATTCTTTTGGTTTGCCAAATCCGAACTGCCGTGCCTTCCGCTTAACCCCTTCCATTAAATTTTGCACAGTGGTCTCATCGACCTTATTCGCCGCCGAACGCCAGTTAGATTTAAACTGCTGCTCGTTTTCCATGGATTTATTAGTTTTTTTTAGATTCCGTTTGACCAAGGCCCAATACCGTTCGATAGGGCGGAGTTCTGGGCTGTTGGGAGGGTTGTGGTCTTTGGGTACCACAACCACGTTGTTCGCATCGTACCACTCGATTGCCTTTTTCCCATAGTGGCAGCTCGCCAAGTCCGGCCAGAACAGCACAGGTCTATTATGTTGCTTTAGGAATGGTAGCAGCCGCTTTTCCAGGCACTCCTGGACGTAGATCTCTTGATTGATGGTGTACTGTAGTGATGAAAATGCGGCTTTTAGATCAATCGTGCCAGATGAGGTATTTTTTCGGGAACTTCGATATTTTGATGGTTTTTAAAATTTCGGGCATCTTCCCTCTTACAGATGCGGTATTAAACTTCTGTCCTGGAATCTTGTGGAATTTCGCCTTCACACAACTTCGTCGTCCATGACGACACAGTCGAACTTTGTGAGCATATTCGTTTACAGCTTTCGGGACCGCTGCTTTGCCGACGTGTTTTGTTTGTTATCTCGTTTCACCACATTCACCTTCTTAAACGTCGACAACCCGGCTCGTTTCTTAGCCCGCTGTACAGTAGTATGGGAGACATTGAGCTTACCAGCGGCATTTCGGATGAAGAGGTTAGGATTCCGCTTATATTTCACCGCCACGTCCGGATTACGATTGCCGCCGGTTCCAGGCTTCCTGGTGGTCGAGAGACGCTCCCCGAACACTTTTAAAACATTTGCCACGGTCGATTTGGCCACATTCAGCAATGTTGCCAACTAGGCGTACGAGAACGACGAATTTTTATGCTACAAATTTTGAAACGCTGCTCCTCCTTCTTGGACGTCATTTTGAAAACTGGAGAGCAAACGGTGAAAACTCATCATAGTAACCAGGGTTTTTTGATGCATTTTTAACAGAAATACACTAATTTGAAGTTGACCAATTTTTGCGCGTTCCAGACTTTAAACGTAGTGCACTTATTGTCATGTATACTGTGTATCGCAATCCAACTATAACGTGATTAAAAACCGTTTTCCTGTGTACATGACCGGATATCATTTTTGAACAAACGATAAGCTTCATTTGAATATTGGTTGGAAAATACCGCCTGTCTCGGTTCAACAACTGTGGAAAAATAGTCATCGACCACTCATCCATAAAAAAACGCTTCGGCACAATCTTCGTAGGTCGGAGGGCAGTGAGGTGGGTGTGTCATATCTAAGGGACATTTGTTGCGTATCAGTTCAATCATCAATTGCTTTTATCGGATAAGAAAAAGATGACATCGAAGTTCACTACTGTACATAGCAGTCACTCCCACATAGTACCTCAGCAGGGGATTTATTACAGTTTGATGGTTCATTGCTTCGAACAGTAAATGGTTAGTTCAAGCATTTTTCATTCAGAAGAGAAGACAATGCGATCCATTGCCAATGGATAAGTGCCACTTTTGCATCCGGTAGCAAAGCAATGCAAGTAAGTAAGGGAACTGTAAGGCTTGATTTTCCATTCATGAAATCGAGTTAAGTTGAATTCAGTCATATCCCACGCAACGTTTATATTGTGGTTAAAACTGACCTGCTATAAAATTGACACCACATCAAAACAAAAAACCAGAACCAGTAAACATCAATTAAAAGATCATGCTTATGAACCGAACAGCCTTGGTGATGAATATTTATGTTAAACGTTTTAACCGGGAGCAATTATGTTACGTCATCGATCAAACATTTCGCATTTAAATGACACTAACGCCTGATTTAAATAGCAGTTTATATGCAATTCTGCATAAAAGGTTCACGGTCTATGTTCATTGCGTGACATACAAATTGTTGCACAAGATCCGTGCAGTGAAGTCCAGCAGCCGTTGCATTTTCACGGTGAACAGCTTATGTCAACCACCGTCAACTTATTGACACGTTTCACTTAATATGTCATAATATTTCAATAACAATCACTCATGTACAACGCCGCTTGACAAATTTGCATCCATTTCGATTGCCAATATGTTTATCTGAGTAATTCTGTTTCACTTCTGCACCAGTCGGTAAAATTATACTAATTAATTGCATGGCGTCCTGTAATAGTAATCAATTTTTTCCACATTTTGCAGGCATTTTCCGCACATGAAAATTGAAATTCGATTATCTCAAACCACAGTGCAAATGCTAGCTGTGTAAAACCCAACAGAAGAATTTTCCTGATCATCGCTTTGCTGCAAATGGCATAATCTCATTAAAATATGCAAAAGCATGTAAACACCAAGGCAGAGAAAATACAATTCGGACAAAAATGTACCATCGAATGCATTTACGAGTAATTTCAATCCTTTATAAACATACTAACCAGCATCGTAAATTGCTCACACTTAATGGAGCAAATTTAAATCAACGTGTTGCAGAATTCTTTTATTGGACTCTTCTTTGCCATAGTATCACAAATTATACATTTACTGAAAGTGCTGTTTGTCCGTAAAAAAGATTTGCAAAGAGTAAACCCTGCCAGATACTTGTAGAAAAAGTGTATCAAAACAAAAGAACAACATTATGCCGCTACTCTTACTATCTTCAAAGCATTCTTATAAAGAAAAAGGTTCTCAGGTTGTTCGAAATATCGACTCAGGTCCCAAAGAACAGAAGGAAAATGTCATAAATCATTCAGCTCATTCCTACGAGAACCGTTAATATCTATGTGTGCACGTGAGTTTTTCATATACTTAGAAGAAAAATACAATTTAAAGGCCGGCCCTGTTGTGATATTACAACGCAACCTAACGGTAAAGTACTCAAACCGTGATCTTCCTCCAAAACTTTTTTTATGATTTGTCTATACAAATTTCAACCCGGTTTGGAAACGGATAAATGTTAACCAACTGGGCTCCAACTGGCACTGGTGGCTAAGCTTGAAAAAACATTGACTTTATGATGCGAGAGTGGAAAGCTGCGTCATATGTGGTAAAATCTGAGATTTATTTCTTTTTACCAGACAACTAAAAGAACTTCCTACTTTCTTCCATTTACTGTTCATAACATCATCGCTATCTGGCGTTATTGGGCAAAGAATCTCCAATAGCGTGTCATGAAAAATCTTTGAACAAATTGGATATGACGACGACAATGTTCTGGCAATCACACGACTGTCGCATGAGTTTGAAATCACTTCCTGTATGGATTATCTATTCATCTACCCATCTCAGGTGTATTGCAATCTTCAGGTGCCTCATTACGTAGAGGGTACATGCGTCGATTTTTCCATACGTAAATCAAGGGTTTGATTCCCCCAAAGCAGTCGAGTTTGGGTAGAAAATTCCTTCGATTTCTTTGGAACAATTGGCGTTCTGTTGAGCTTTTGCAGAACACCATACGATTTGAGTTAAGTGCCGCGTAGGTGATTTTTTGCTTAACCATAGTCGAATAGCTCCAGTGAATCATATTCGACTTCAGACTCCAATTTTTCCCAAAATTTATTTCACAGATTCAGAAAGCACTTGTCGTTTTAAAAATTTGTTGTTCAATGTGTTTATTCCAGCAAAGTTTGTTATCTAAAGTTACCCTCCCAAGTAACACACCACGATCATAATTAGTTGCAGCAACTTGATTATGACTAACAAAGGCACAAGGGCTCAAATACTTAACTTCTGTTGACATTGAAAGCTTTCCATCATCTCATTTAAGGTTAGGTATTGAAATGGCACGCCTTCTAGTAAAGGGTCGGAACACAAGGTTTATCGAGAATATCATCACTGTACGCGACAGTGTGCAAGAGAACCCGTGGCAGTCGATTCCACACTTCGCTTAAGATCTCGGCCACTTGCAGACTTGAACTTGGTGAATTCTGCCTCGCGACTTGGTTCTGCACTCATACAAGATCCAATTGACCCAGGAGCTCAAGTTTAACGATCATAGACAGCGCCATGTGTTTGCTGATTGAGTTTTGAAGCAGCTGGAAATAGACTTCGATTTTTTCTGCAAAACCTTCTTCAGCGACGAGGCCCATTTCTGGTTGAACGGGGTTGTGAACAAGCAGAATTGTCGAATTTGGGACAAGGCCAATGCACGTGAGGTCCAGAAAGTGGCAATGCGTACCCAGACAATTGCTGTTTGTGTGCATTTTGGGCAGGGGTCGTCATCAGTCCGTACGTCTTCGAAAACGACGCTGACGAGGCCGTCAACGTCAACGGAGATCGCAATAGGTCGATGTTTAGCGACTTCTTCTGGGCTAAACTGGATTATTTGGATGTGAACGATATGCGGTTCCAACAGGACGGTGCAAAGTGCCACACAGCGCATGAACCAATCGATACTCTGCATGAGCGATTTCCGGGCGTGGTTATTTCCCACGAAGGCGATGTCAACTTGTCACAAAGATCGTGCCAATATTCCTCAAACCTTCAGACCAGTTGGAGCTGCAGAATCATTGAAAATTTGACCTCTCGGATGCACGCCACCAAACGAAGCCGAAGCGGCTATTCCCTACATAATAGTATTGATAAGCCTAAAAAAATTAATCTCGGCAATATTCACACACAGTTTGTTTTATTCAACTTTGAAGATAGGAAACGCCTAATGGAAAACAGTACAACAGGACAATATTTATTTATGTCGGATTTCCATTCAATCCTTTATATTTACACCAGAATAGTGTGAGATTTAATGCTTTATGCAATATGTCAAAACCGTTTCATCAAATTGTCCGTGAACTTTAATGATAACGTTATTCGCAAGTCCAATTGCTTAAAAACCTTGATCCTTAAGTCTTAGCAAAAGACCATGAACAACCAGAGACCACAGAAGTAAAGCTAAACCACCCCCTTAAGGACAACCCTGAATATTCTACACAGAAAAAAATAACGAATTGTAGAAAGCGCGTAAAACTTCCCCTCCTTTAATTCCCAACATAAAGAGGCGTAAACAACGAAATTGTTTGCAATCTTTCATGCGCAATTCAACAATGTTTGCAATCTTTCTCAAAACAGACTTGATTCAGGCGTCATCTGGCTTAAATTTACATCAAATATCCCATTGTTGGGATTAAATGTTTCTTCCTATCTGTGTAGGTTAACTGATAATTCTCTTTTGGATAACATTTCTGCTACACAGAAAAAATAATGAATTTTAACAGGCGCGTGAAATGTCTCCTCGTTTAATTCCAAGCCCAAGAAGGTGTAGAGAACGAAATTGTTTGCAATCTTTCATGCGCCATACAACAATATTTGCTGTTGTATGAAAGAACAACAGACTAGATTCAGGCGTTATCTGGCTTAAATTTATATGGAGTATCCCATTATCTTCGGACATATCTAGCATTCCTTCTATATGCATTAGATAACCCGGATCTTTTAATGTTTCTTTCTACCTGTGTACCCAGTGAACTAAGTCTTTATTGAAATCACGATTTCTCATTGGTTTATCATGGATATGAATGTTTGCATCAATATTGTAAACACTTCCTAGTGTAAAAGAATGATGAACGGGTAGGTATAAACATCCCCAAGAAGCCCACTACAAACATAATAAGTTGTAGTTGCTTGATTATGACTTAGCAAGTCATATTTATGTTATCACAACAGAATGGCAACAAGTGGGCTACTAGGGTCGTCATGGAAGAATATAAGGTGTTTCGGTCAAAATTTTGTCGACTTAGATTTGACGCATTTCCTTTCATCGTGCATTAAAAATATTTGCACAACCCTCATTTTGAAGATGTGTGCGTAGCATCATGCCTCTATTTTGATTTTGAGAATAGCACTTCAGTTATCAAAATGTCGTCGAAGGAAGAAAAGCAGCGCATCAAAATTTTGCACGTGCATGGCGAATATCCAAACTACTCTCACGCCATGGTAGCGAAATTGTTGAATGTGGCTAAATCAACTGTTACCAATGTATTAAAAGTGTTCGGTGAACGTTTGTCAACAGCCAGAAAGCTGGATCGGGGGGAAACCAAAAGCCAGAGGCCACACCGACGACAAATAGAGTTGCCCGCTGTTTCGAGCGGAACCCCAACCTCTCCGTCCGAGATGTCGCAAAATAGCTGAGAGTGACACCTTCAACCGTCGATGGAGCTAAAAAACGAGCTGGACTGTCGACTTACAAAAAAGTGGTGACTCCAAATCGCGACGATAAACACGACGATGCTGACGAAGTTCGATTGCGTGGTACAGAACGATGAAACTTACGTCAAGAGAGACTTTACACTGGTTCCTGGACAGGAATTTTCTACGGAAACCGGGCGGGGAAAGGTGGCAGATATTTTCAAGCACATTAAACTGTCAAAGTCAAAGAAATATCTGGTGTGGCAGGCCATCTGTACCTGTGGCTTGAAGAGCAACGTTTACATTGTGACCAGAACCGTCAACCAGGAAATTTATCTGAGCGAGTGCCTACAAAAACGTCTACCGCCATTCCTGAAGCGATGCAATAGTTCCGTTCTATTTTGGCCGGATTTGTCATCTTGCCATTACGGAAAAAAGGCCATGGAGTGGTATGCTGCCAACAACGTTCAAGAGGTGCCCAAGGACAAGAACCCTCCCAACACGTCAGAGCTCCGCCCAATCGAACAATATTGGGCCAGCGTCAAGCGAAAGCTTAAGAAGACTCAATAAACTGTTGTGAGCGAGAAACAGTTCAAGGCAAACTAGCGTTCTGCGGCGAATAAAGTTGACAAGGAGACTGTTCAAAATCTTATGGCAGGTGTTCAACGAAAGACCCGGCAATTCGTATTCGGTAAAAAAGAAGCGTAGTTGAATATTTTTCCTGTAGTCTGTATTAACTGAACTTGAATAAAAAGCATTTGACTTAGTAATAAAAACTTTGACCGACTCACACACATTACTGTTTGACCAAATTTTGATCGGAACACGCTTTAATCATTTCAGAAGTATTGGCTTTTGGCCTCATGTACCGGGGTCAAACGGCTCTATTTCTCTTCCAAAGGCCAGGCCATAATTTTATAAATTGTTCAACTAGAGAAATGCTAGAGTTGGCATAAATTAATTTTATCTTTCATATAATCGCTGGCTTCAGGTCTGGTGTAGAGAAGATTGAACACAACGTTGTATACTGTATGAAAGTTACAAACAATTTCGCTGTTTATATGCTTTGGTATGCAATTAAACGAGGGGGAGTATTACACGTCTGTTAAAACTCATTATATTTTTGTGTGTATTGCACCCCAGCTGTAAAGCAGATCCTTCGAGATCTCGCTTTTCAGCTTACATAATTGACAGAGACCTATTATTCTGAACACGGCGTATGTTCTTTAAATGATATCTAGCCGCATATTGCCCAGTTGGTTATTGCCAGTTAGTTGCATTTGGAGCTATGGATCTTCTAGACTGGCCTCACTTTTTGACAGCCAACCAATTAGTGAGTTTTATAGAGCCATGTTAAAACAGTTTGTGCTGGAGTGTATCCGAACAGATTGAAAACCGTGTACGTAAAGGTGGATTACAAGTAGCAGGTGAAGAATTTTACACGGCAACCGAAAAGGTTCAAAATAAGACAGAAATTATGTCAATTTTCCTGAAAAAGTCTTGGTTTGGAAGGCGTTTCGCTCCTATCTGCTAAAATGTTCAATTTCGAGATAAACTGGATCTGTCAACCAAAAATTTATTCAAAGGAAAACTCTTGTTCCAATTTTTCGAAAAAAAAAAAGGAAGATCTCGTTCCCTGTCACTAAGAAAATATAGCTCAAGAATCATCTATACTTACGGTTGTAGTTTCCAATCAAAAGAACCAAAATTTGAAGAAAACTTTTATCGGGAGTAATTCTTATGGAATAATTCAATAGTTTTAAAAATGCCGTATAGAAGACATGTTTAAATTCAATTGACTAACCACATGTGTTCAATTTGCTCACGATAGTTTCTTGTAATGTGAATTGAAATTAAAACCATTTATATTGTTCCATGCTTACCATCCGACTCGACTTCGGTTCCATAGGAAGTCAATGGAGATTTATAGTGTGATGAGTGCTTTGGTGGGATGTAAGCTGCACTCGATGGTGCACTGACATGGCTATTCGAGTCATGACCATAGCTGTGGGGAGCTTCATAGCTTGTGAAACCTAGAATGAAATGAATTTGTAGTTGTCAGAATGGTCTAACACGCTATTTCTTCGGACGACGATGCATGTGTATTCCAATAAAGCAGGATCATATCACCCAATCAATTTTAACAAGCGATGGTATTTACTTTGTAATTCGCGAATAACCCACTCTTTGGATCTGCTGTCGAGAATGAACTAAAACGTCTGCAAAAGACGAACAGTTTAAAGAGACGGTAATAAAATTGAATCACTCTTTGGAATATACATACATTGTGATGTATTACTTGCATTACACGTAAAGGGTTAGAGTATACACTTAGAAATAATATGATATTTCATTCTGACACATAATTGAGTATAAAGCAAGAAGTTCGGCTCAACAAACCACACTTTTGTCAAGTCACGAACATTGCAGTCTCGGAGCACTCAATTTAACATGACAAGTTTATTATCGTCTCATCCTTTATGACTAAAATGAATCCTGTCACGTGTAAAATATACGATTTCGAAGTATGTAGGCTTATGTCAGTGAATGGAATGTTTAAAAAAATCGCAATACTACTTCAATGCTCACTTTCACTTGATGGTCCAGTGTGATGACCAGACGATGACAACGCGCCCGACGAGGACGAGGAGGCCCCGGAAATCAAACCAGCTGAGCCAGATGCTAGCGAACCACTCAACTTCGCGAACGGATGAACGGAATGAGAAGCCGGTATCAGATGGGCAGATGTTGTTATTTTTTTCCCCACGTTTGATACAGCATCTCCGCCGGCAGCGATCACTTTACCAACACCACTGACCGCGTAACCGGAGCCCTTGATGAGTTGTCCCTTCAGCACTGTTACGCCACCGGTGATAGCCTTCACGGCTTGGAACAGGGTGTTGAGGATCGACTTTTTCAAACCCCATCCGTCGAAGTGGCTGTCATCCTGAAATGAAAACGTTGAAAACAAGTCTGTTTTAATATTCGGTTGGAGTAATAACTAAGGTGAATTACAGTATTGGACTGCGCTGTGTGAGATTAATGATTGTTGGTTTTTTATCTAATTTTTTTAGTAACCCTTATGACGTTTATAACTAGCAATGCAGGGATAAAAAAAAAGTTAACCTTGAACCTGGAGCTTTATGTGAATGGCGTCCATTGGCTGATACATTACTTTAATGCCACTAGAAAAAAAAGCTCCTGTAGGGATAAAAACGGGTACAAAACAAAATGTTTAAAAGTTCATATTTTCTACTATTAAAGTTTTAACTTAGATTATGATGTCTTCGATACCTCAAAACAAAAAGAAACAAGAAACGCTTGCAATTAAAGAAATTAAAATCGTTTGAATGTTCCCTCATCAATCAAATTTATTCAATTTATTTTCAAGTTAAAAAAGATTCGGAGATTCGTCGTCAACTAAAATGTATTGACTTTCTGGTTGAATCATGCAAATTATCTTAAAAATAGCTTTCAGAAATTCATTTACAAGGGAATTTACCTGTTCTCGGTAATCAAAGCAGATTCCCCCCTTTTTGTGAATCTTTTCTTAGTGTCGTGTATACATTGGAATTTTTAGTTTGTTTACATTCAGTTGCTCTTTGCTTCTCGATATAATAATATGTATTTGCTAAAATGCTTCAGAGTGTAAGTATTGCTGGCAGTCCTTCTTTAATTCGGCTATTATTCCATTCAGACTGCGAGGCAATACGGATTTTACTGTATTTTTGAGCGCGTGTGATTAACTTCCTAATTAAGAAAAGCTTGCCAAGACTATATGACTGAATAGTTGAGCTGTTATAAAATTTAAGCAATACTACCAAGTTTTTGTTTCGATGAGGGTTTAATGAATTAGATTAGTTAGAGGTTAAAAAATTGATTGCTGGGAATAGTCAACATTGTCGATATATATCCCCTATCAACCAATGCTTCAGAAGATGTAATAAACTTATCCCTAAACCCTTAGACATAAAAATAAATCACAAGGTCTATTCAAATACTGTTTGCACGTGAGTATAATGCTTTCTATGTTCAATTTTCAATTTAATACTATTATTCTTCTGTGTTTGACCTATGAAGTTTATTTGTTAGCATATTAAAATTATTGCCGGCTTTCAACTTAGGGTTCCACTTAAACGGCTATAGAGGGATTCCATCCAGAATGTGCCGGAAATCCCAAAAATCATACCCGATCATCATTGATTTGGATGAAACTTGGCACATGAGTTCGGTACGTTGGAAAAAAAAAAATTCCACTGGTGTTAAGATAATTTGGGTTCAAGAGTAACTTTTGAGATGGGCGTATGTGTTTTTTTCCAACATTTTACTTGAAAAATCGTAGTTCAAAAACCATTACATTTAGAGAAAAACTTTATATAAGGGAATTGTAGGGAACTAAAAGCCTTTCTTAAAAAATATACACAGAAAAAAATTTTTTTTTCATCAAGAAAAATCAAAAATAATTACTAAAAATAAAATATCTAAAAAACATATTTTTAATATTTTTTAATTTGTTGTATGGAAATTTGAGGAAAAAAGACACGTTTTAAAAAAAACTTTAGGATGGACGCTCTTATAATAAAAAAGTTTTTCAAATAGCGAACTTTGGTGTATATTTCAAATTTTGGTTATTCATTCTTATAAATAAATTTTGATGTTACAATATGGTTTTGGAGATCATTACAAACAATAATGATGATAATAATAAACCACGTAAACGCAACCGTTTTCAAGATATTTCTGATTTTCTTTCAATAAAATTTCAAAACCTCAAAAAATACGCCCTTTTCATAAATTACTCGTGATATTAAAACAACAATAGCTAACGATTGTTTCTCTTGTGTTTTTAGCCTTTTAAAACACATGTATGTGCCTCTTACTTACTTCTTAACAGCTCGTCGATTGAAAAAGCTTCACTTAAAGTTATAAGACAAAAATAATGAATTATGGTTGGATTTATATTTATATATACCATTTATTAGTCTCGGTCATTGATAATATTACATAAACATTATATAAACTATTGATTGCTTTTATATATATTATGAATCCTGCCTTCTTCGTCATTCGAAAACAGTTTTACAAAAACTTCGTTTTCTGAAATTGGAACGAATGAGTGGTACTTTTGTGTACCTGCAACCGTTTTAGTCTGTCGGTAAATTTCATTCCATTCTGCTACCCCTGTTCATACTCTTCATGTGATACATAACAAAACGACATTTTTGTTAAACAATCATCACTTTTTTGGTTCGCCCATTCGAATAACTCTAATGCACTTTTTATAGGGTGTTCATGTTGTACAGCAAGGCTTGCATATCTTGCCATTCGTTTTAATGTACCACCAATTGCATCGCAAGGTCCCTTACCGTGGATGTTGCGAAAAAATGCCATTCAGCATCAATATTGTATTTCTTTTAAACTTACAAAGGCTTGCAAAGTTCTTCCTATTTTTATATTGGGATGCTGCCCGTCAGACATAAACGTAGCTTTTTACTTTAATTTTTGTTTGCAAAAAGCTTATTAGTTTTAAAATAAACACCTGCACCGCAATCGTATCATGTTTCAACACTTCTGAGATAACAATGAAACTGATATTTTTGTATCCAGATTCCGTGTAATAAATGACAACAAGGGTGAATAGTGGCTTGCTCATTATTCCACTCATTACTCAGCTGCTCATTACTCACTTTCAATTGTTCCAGGTCATCCTCCTCCGCTTGATCCCCAAATATGTGTGTCCGAATGCCGTTTGAAACATCTTTGAACTTTTTGCGGGCATAATTTACGTTCAGGAACTTTTTAGCCGATATTGGCGAAACGTTGATTCCAGCTACGCCCTTGTTAAATAGCTCAATATTATGGCGCCTTGAATAATCTTGCACACTGCTATCAGATGGCACTGACATTAATGATATTGCCGATGGCGTTTCCTCGAGACCATACAAGTCTACTTGCCGTGATGTAGATGGTTGTGGATCCATAATGTTAGTAATTGATGGTTTCTCACTAGGCTCCGAAATTGCAGCATGGGATTGTTCCGTTCTATTTAAATGCAAACGACAATTATCACAAATCATCAAAGAAGTGTCCAAATGTGTTTTGCCCATAAACTTGAGTTTTTTGACATTTTGTTCGGTTAATTTACGAAGGTTTTTTGAGCACCGTTTAGTGGGAAACGGCATACAACACTTCTTCATGTTAAACTCCATTTTCAGTTCACTCAGATAGATTTTACTGATGAATGCGACTATGTATGAGCATATATATTGGCTGTGGTACCTTTGGAAATGCAGGTATAAAACATCTCTGGTAGTTTACAGGCAGCGTACATTAGCTGTTTTTTTTATGAGAAGATATACCTGACATACGTTATAGCTGCTATTTGTCTACCTACCTTAAACAATATGTGTTACTTTCATCGCTACATCACCGAACTGTTCGGAGTGTAGTTTTCACACACTACACCCGACCTCTAACATCGTTGGAGCTTGGCAAAATAGTCAGCAGTTCGATTAATATGCTTCTTCTATATGACCCTCCGCATAATTTCATCATCTGTCCATTTCACACTTGTCGCCCCTGCGACATCTATCTCGCTGTTACTTTCATCGCTTTAGCAAATTCGCTCCCTTCATTCTCTGAGCGGCCCGACCGATACAGCCATAAAACAATTATAAATATATTGATTGCAATATTAAAACAATAGTGCTATTTATCTTGTTCTTTTCAAATGAGTCTTCTTATCATCCTGATATCAAAAGAAAAGAGGACATTAGAGTAATGTGAACGTTATAATATGAAGATCTTGGAAAATTTATCATTTCTGGTGGAAATCTCGATTAACTTAAGAAAAGAGCGAATTTTCTGAGGTTTTTTCATTCTATTGAAATAAAATCCGAAAAATCTCGAAAACGGTTGCGTTCAGGTGATTTATCATTATCATCATTATTGTTTTTAATGATCTCCAAAATCATATTGTATAATTAATTTTCATTTATAATAATGAATAACCAAAATTTGAAATATGCACCAAAGTTTGCTCTTCGGAAAACTTTTTTATTATAAGAGCGTCCATCCTAGAGTTTTTTTCAAAACGTGTCTTTTTTCTCAAATTTCCACAAACAAATTTGAAAAAATATTAAAAATATGTTTTTTTTTATATTTGATTTTTAGTATTTATTTTCGATTTTTCTTTATGAAAAAATTTTTTTTTCAGTGTACATTTTTTTTACAAAGCCTTTTAGTTCTCTACAACTCCCCATATAAAGTTTTTCTCTAAATGTAATGGTTTTTGAACTACGATTTTTCAAGTAAAATGTTGGAAAAAAAACATACACCCATCTCAAAAGTTACTCTTGAATCCAAATAATCTTAACACCAGTGGATTTTTTTTTTTCAACATACCGAAGACGTGTACCAAGTTTCATCAAAATCGAAGATAGTTGAGTTTGGTGACCGACCGATTTGGCGTGGAATCAGTCTATAGTTAAACATTAAAGGATTTTTTGTGGACTGTAAAAAAATACTGTTTTAAATACCTTTTGTTAACGTTTGAACAAAGAAAAAAAAACATAAAATCTATTTATTGTAACTATTTACTGTAATTAAGCTCGCCTCTTTCTTAGTAGATGCAATTAACACTTACTAGATGAAGATTTTTCAATACAGTAACAAACAAGCATAAATAATTTATTTATTTATTTGACGTCAAACAAAGTAGACCAATACAAACTACATAGATAATTACATGTTTACTTCCTTAAACTGAACTTAAATGCTATCTTGTGTTAATTCGCTGATTTTTTAAATATTTTTGCAATTTTTTCTTAGAATGATTAAAGTCGCACATTTCACTATACTGATTATAGAGAGTCATCATGCTGTTCAGCGGTCCAAATTTAGCATAGTCAGTACGGTGACGATCAGCCGCGAATAGATTACGATTACGTAATTGTCGAGTTGGAGCATAAAAATTCAGCTTTGATAAAAGATCAGTTGAGTCAATGCGATGTGATACCAAATCGTTTACAAACAAAACTTTTGCAAAATCCCTACGTTCTTTCAAAGTTTGAATATTGATCAGCATACAACGTGCCTCATATGCTGGTAGTGGTAAAGCTGTCCATCCTAGCCTGCGTAGTGCATATAATAAAAACTGTTTTTGAATTGACTCTATTCTTTCTTCATGTTTTTTTTATATAGGGGGACCAAACAATACTACAATATTCTAATATTGTAATATGGCTGCATTCGAAAATTTCTCGTGGTACAAAATCTATTCATGTGGGCAACCCAAGCGTCATTTTCAACGTCCATACCTCTCACGCCAAAGTGACGAGTTCAAATCTTACAAGTTACGAAAATACCCAAAAAAGGGTATTTGAGTAACTACAACGAGAGATTAACCATCTCGAGGCTGAAAATCTCAATAATCAAGAAACAAATAAAGAATAATCAATTCCGGCGCATACGGAACATGAACAGTTCCGAAAATTCGATTTAAAATTATGTGGTAATCAAATAAAAATAAATCATAGTAAACTAGGAGACTAAGCAACACAACTAACATTCGAATATTGTATATACCTATGACCATTCTCGAATAAAACATTGAAGAGTAAAGCAGTACCTAAAGTATTCTTCGATTCAGAAGTGGGATAGAATTCAAGTTTCCTCAAGATGTTCCTAAGCAGTCAGAAACCCTCGGAAATTGAAGATTTGGGAAATTTCGGAAGAGGTCTGCCTTTGCCAGATCAATAGAAACAAACTGAAGGGAGCCAGAACTCTGGACCACCTGTAAATATTGGAGAAGCTTTGTGCAGAACAAGAATACATTAGGACAACTCATGAATCGCGGCTGTTGAATGAAATTTCTTCGTTGCTGCCGGCCAATTCTGGATCGATCGAAGAAAACGTTGAACATTTTACAAGTATTGTGACACACATGCAGCAAGTTTTCAAGATAAGTGACCACGTCATGGAACTGCTGGTTATGAAACGATTAAAAGGAAATGCAAAACTTTGGTTTCCGTCGTCATCGGAGTTGATGAACATGGATCTAGAAGAGTTTTTCTGTAACATGAAGATAGTGTTCTCGTCGCAGACAAGCTCGGTTCAAGTGCGCAAACAATTGGAGTTACAAAAATGGAAATTTAACGAACCGTTTGGTCAATACTGCGCTGATTTTTTTTTTGGCAATGTCATTACATCTTCAGTAGTCTGAATTTGTGGAGTTGAAGAAATTCCAGACCAGCTACTGAAGAACCAGGCCAGGATGCAAAATTTTTCGACGACTGCAGACATTTCAAGAACCTTGACTCTGATTAGAGGATTGTCAAATTCAAGTCTGCTTGTGTGCTTCACCTGTAACCAGCCAGGACATATTGCTGCTAGATGTCACCAAGCTCGTCAAACATTACATCGGAGCGAACAATCGGATCAAAGCTACACTCCAAAGATGAGATGAATCAGGATTGGAGCTGTAGATTTTGCATCCAACAACCAGACTGACCAAGATAGTTATGGACTGGTAGATATAAAAATGACCGATATTGACCAATATTTAAAAGCTCTATTCGATTCAGGGAGTCCTGTTTCTTTGGTACACATGAAATTGAAACAAACATTCAAAATTTAATGATTTTGATAATAAAAAAAATATATATTCGTTTCGGAGGAACAAGAAAAACCACTTAAGGTTCATTCACTGCTAATATTTGTATTGTTGTTGTAATTTTTTTTGTACGTTTAACTTTTTAATCGTTCCCGATTTGACGATGTCATTCTGCTAGCATCGTATTTTTGGAAAAGATTTTATCATGAAGCCTGACATTCAAACAATTATCGAGAGAAGCCGCGGCGCGGCGCGCATTACAATTTCCCAAACACCTGTTATCGGGAAGGTGATGGCTGGAAATGGAAATGGAGTAGAACTCGTTAATTCTGTCGAAGATTCCATTTTACAAAATGTTGGTAATGTAAGAAGTGATCATTTGTTTTTGAAGTACAAAGTTTTTGGATATTTTGAGAACAAATAATTTATGTACGACAAACCTAGTCAGCCTCTTACAAAATATGAAATAAAAATCTCTTTAAAAACTGGTACTAAGTTTCACTTTAAACCAAGAAAGTTTACATTTTCTGAAAAAGGTTTAAAAATTGACGTTACACCTCGGATCGTAAGACGGGAGGTGGCTTTAGCGCACCTCAACACCTTGCTGTGCGGCTGACGATCCGTGGTTCCAGTTTTGTAGGTTCTGAGCACTCTATAAACTGTTGTTTTCGGCATCTTCAGCACTTTAGCCGGGTCGCGGATGGTGAGGTTCTATCAGATATGATGGACAGCTTCTGAATACACGAATAAGTAGCCCCAGAAGAGCGGCGGGGACTATTTAGGATGTGAAGGGACCGAGGAGATGTTGGACTGAGTTTCTTCCAAAAACTCACAAATATCCGAAAGCCGCCCTGACAAAAGCGAGCCACCCCGCTTTTTAAAAATAATGGAAAAAGTCCCAGTCTTCACCCATGTGAGCGTATGTTCTTCATGTTAGGGATGGCTCAAAACAACGTCTGTTCTCCATGTCCGGAGCTGCTGAGTCACTGTCTTGTTAGTTCGCACAGGACTCTAAATACAAAAGCCGAAAGTCCTGGTGGTGCTTGGGACTGTTGAAAAGCAGCATCACGATGGTCCTCCTACAAGATAGTGGGGTTTGTTGGGGGCTGTGCGAGCCGACACCATTAAAAAGGAATTGCAACGAATAATACACAAGGAAGACATTCGAACCGGAACAATCGGCATAGAACTAAGCTACGAAAACGGACTAACGATTGGAAACTCTGGACGTGGAACTGCCTATTTCTTAATTTCCTTGGAAGTACTTGCGTGCTTTCCGACGGATTGAAGAACCGCAAGTTTGACATCGTAGCGCTGCAAGAACTATGCTGGAAAGGATCCACGCTGCATACGTTTCGGGATGGTCATACCATCTACCAGAGCTGCGGCAATACACACAAGCTGGGAACAGCTGCAGAAGCGGATGATCGGATGGTGGCCGATCAACCCCCGAATGTGCAGGTTGAGGGTCAAGGGCCGGTTCTTCAACATCTGCATCATTAATGTGCATAGCCCTCACCTCGAAAGTACCGATGACGACAAAGATGAATTCTACGCGCCGCTGGAGCCCAAATCATGATATCAAAATCATCATCGGGAATTTCAACGCTCAGATTGGCCAGGAGAAGGAGTTGGAAACCGATGATTGGAAAGTTCAGCGCACCCCAGCTGGCCAGCGAAAACGGCCTTCGGCTTATCGACTTCACCGCCTCCAAAAACATTGCCGTACGTAGTACCTTCTTCCAGCACAGCCTCCCACATCGGTACACTTGGAGGTTACCGAATCAAACAGAATCACAAATTGACCACGTTTTGATAGATGGCCGGCACTTCTCAGATATCACCGACGTCAGTACCTACCAAGGCGCTAACATCGGCTCGGACCACTACCTAGTGATGGTTAAGATACGCCCGAAACTGTCCTAGTGAACAACTTTCGGTACCGGCGCCCACCACAGTAAAATCTCGCGTGACTGAAGCAACCTGACGTCGCCACAAGCTACGCGCAATCGCTCGAAACTGCGCTGCCGGAAGAGGGCCAGCTCGACGAAACCCCTCTCGAGGACTGTTGGAACACCGTGAAAACAGCTATCAGCAGCGGAGCGGACAACGTCTAAGGTTATACGGAACGAAGCCGACATAACGAGTGGTTCGACGAGGAATGTCAGCAGGCATTGAATGAAAAAAACGCAGTGCGGGCACTTATGCTGCGTCAAGCTAGATAGGTGAAGTTAAGGATGTCATCAAGTAGCTGAAGTACAACAAATCGGTTGGAAGGGATGGATTCGCAGCAGAACTTATCAAGATGGGCCCGGACAAGGTAAATTGTCTGCATCGACTGATAGTCAGGATTTGAGATACCAAACAGCTACCGCAGAAATGGAAGGATACCCCAAAATATCTGCCCAATCTATAAGAAAGGCGACAAGCTGGACTGTGAAAACTATCGTGCGATCTCTGTCCTTAATGCCGCCTATAAAGTATTATCCCAAATCATCTTCCAGCAATTTTCACCACTAGCAAATAGGTTTGTGGGAAGTTATCAGGCCGGCTTAATCGAAGGACGGTTTACAACGGACCAAATCTATGCGGCAGGTCCTTCAAAAGTGCCGTGAATATAGTCCCAACGCATCATCTATTCATCGACTTTAAAACCGCATATGATACAAATCACCAATATGAGCTATGGAAGATCATGGACAAGAACAGCATTCCAAAAGCAAATGACAATTGAAGAGTAGCAAAAAAAATAGGTTAACACTAGTCAGTGCGATAGTGTTGTCGCTGTGAATGTCAAAAGTGGCGCTGTTCCATCTTACAAGTCGTTCCATCTTACAAGCCTTTCCTCTTCTAGAAAAATACTTGCGCCCATGTCTCAAAGATGAATTTTTGAGCTCTACGTAACAAATTGTATTACTTGGGTAATGCGTTAAAGACAAAATACATGTGAGGAAGAGGATCACGATACGAAAGACGATACTTTGCAGTATCTACACAGATAAAAAAGAAACACTGAATTTTCTGCGTTATCTAATGCACATAAAGGGAATGCTAGATTTGGCAAAAAAATAATGGGATATTTCATGCAAATTTTAGCCAGATAACGCCTAAATCAAGCCTGTTGTATGAAAGATTGCAAACAATATCGTTGTTTACGGTCCTTTAGCTTGGAATTACACGAAAGGGAAATTTTACGCGCTTGTTAAAATTAATTATTTTTTTCTGTGTAACATCTAACTTATCTCTTGCAGTGTAGAACTAATGACCTGGAATTGACTGAAGGTCCGACGTGATGTAGGTTTCATTAACCAACAAGGTTCTTTTCGTCAGCATTTGCATGCAAAACATGCGTGCCCGTGTCTTGAATTGTGCTGCGAATAGTTTAATTTATCGGCAATTGAATTGGTAGACTGCTGATCTAGATAATTCGATGTGGTAGATCCGTCCTTCCTTCCGTTTTGCTCTAACGAAAGCCCAGAACTGCATTGAATTTGAGCGTAGGTTATGGTCAGTACGGTTGATGTAGTAAGCAAATAATAATTTATTGTATTCTTAATAAAATCTGCTGGTCAGATGGGCTTGCTGCTACTTTTGAAATGCTACTGAGCGATGGCGCCTTTAAATGGCTATCTGGTGCTTGACCAGAATGGTTTCGGATAGGCCTACCAAGAGGAACATGCGACGCAACGATACGATAACCATCAAGGGACAAAATCCCGGTCGAGTACAAGGTTTAGTACAAGGCAGCGTTTAGCGCTACATACTCAGCATTTCGGGAAGCAGGCTGTTTCAAACAAAGCTTCGAATAAGACTGGCTTCGTGTGCCAAACATCAGCTTAGAACGACGGGTTGCTATCGTCAATATGTGTAAGTGGTATCAAAGCTATTCTAACAGTACAGTTGGACAAAGCAGCGTCATCAAACAAAGCGTTACTGACAGCAGCGGCATCGATTCATGTGGCTCGATATAGGCTGTAGTCTTATAAATCGTAGAATTCGAGTAGGATGAATTGTGATGCGCGGTGATAACATAGAAATAAAATGCTAACTGTTCCTGACTGCAATTTATACGAACCGTACCGCGAAATTTTCTTTTGGAGCTGTTCATTGTGGCTAAAGCGAGGTTAGTAGATAAAAAAATATGCGAATTTCGAAAACGTAGACAAATCAAAAACAAAGCCTTAAATTGTAGGCAACACGAAGTGCACCAGATGAGCCAGTGTAACGTAAACCTTAAATAAGGATTGATGACAATACATTAACTAGATCAAGGATAGGGATGTGCATGAACAAAAGTGTGTAATAAGTAAAACGAGACTCCAAGGTATTATTCTATGATGATTGAAGATACATTTCTTATGAAATTTATTTTTCACTGAACTCGTGTCCAATAACCGCAAGTATTTTGGGCTGAAAGTTATTCCCTTTAAGGGTTGTTGATTCTTTTCGCTCCAGCAATTTAAAAGTTTAATTATGAGAAATGAATAAAGATGCAATGCACGATTCAGTTTGTACCCTCATTACAGTTCTCAAGAATATGAAAGTTTGATATTACTTATCACTTCGATTGAAATACGGTCGTACGTAAGATTGATTCCAGTTCGTGCAATTGAGAACAATAGATAGAGTCTAGGGATGGTGTAATGAAATGTGCAACTTACATGAGGCTTTTCGTAGGAGTGAGGTTTTTCATACGAGTGAGGCTTTTCGTACGAGTGTCCTCCACTAGAGCCTCCGCTCGACGAGTGCATTGCTATGCTAGAAGATGCCGTCCCGGCGCTGCTAGCTGCTAACGAGGCTGACGCTCGTCCTATTCCCGATAAAAGTGTCTGAAAGGTGCGAATGGTGATTTTCAGAGGTGCATTGTCGATGGGTTGTAGATGGAGCGATAGGTAACTCGTGGTATGAGAGTGGCAATTATACGTACGTTTTTAAGACCGGAAACGAGACTGAAACCGGAACGTTTGGCACGCGTGACATCAGAACGATCAATGTCCTCAGTGGAGGCATTATCTGCAGAGTCGAGTGGTATTGACAGTACCAGCAGAGGGAGAGCGACAAGTATCAGAAGAGTTATCTGCAAAAAACGAAATAAAAAAGATACAATTAGGTAAAAAGAATTCCAGATTAGTATGTGATAGATTGGTTAAGCATAATTACTATTATTAGTGCATACCACAATACACAAAGGTATGCTATGTATAATTTCACAATTCAAAAAACTATTACTAGACATAACAGATATGATCTGATTGATTCTTAACTATGTTTTACCGTTAAACAGAATTGTTTTTTTTTAAATAGTTGAATTGAGTTTTGGGAAACCCAAAGATGATGGATCATTATACCGAATTTATCACTCAACCCACTGAGTATACAATAATTCATTTATTTTCGTGTTTAGGATCGCAATTTGTTAAAAAAAAACAATGAAATAAAAGGTTAAAATGAGCTTGGGAACCTTGAGAGGGTTGGCAAGCTTGGGAATGCCCAACCGCTCAATTTCCTCCAATACCCTCCTTGAGTAGAGAGCTGACGTTAGGTGCGGCCAAAACACCACGTCGTCATGGGAGGCACTTCGTACTGTAGATCATTTACTGCCAGCCCCGACAGAAAGAAGAGGCGACATGAAATCCCCTTTTCACTGATATGAGCCACAGCAGCACCTTCTTTGGAAAATTTCGTGCGCGCCATGTACTTCACACCGCTGCTAATTTCTTTTGTCGGGGAGGTGAAGTAGCCTTTGCCTTGCCAGTTATCACCGTCCAACGTGAGGTACGTCCCATCGTCCATAATGACCACCACGTTCCGCTTCGCCGGGAAGATCTTTTTGACCAGAATCTTCAGTCGTTGTTTATAGGTTTCCACTTAGTTCTTCTATAAGGCTCGCTTGGACTGACGCTTCCACATGTGGATATCAATTTTGGCCAAATACTTCTTGACCGTTTGCACCACCCGGACGGAAAGAAGTGGCCACCTTACCTTCCTTCTTCCGTTTGAGCTTCTGTTGAATCCTCCGGTCGCTTAAGACGGTTGGACTGCCGGAACCAGCCCTAGTAGCACACTTGTTGCAATTAAGTCAAAGTAACTGCAATGTGACTCAATTAAGTCACAATCAAGTTTCTGCAACCAATTATGACAGAGATGTGTTGCTTGGGAGGCTTTCGCTTGATGGACTCTTTTCCAGAAGTGCCAGAATCTGGTAGATGTTTCCGCGATCGTATCCGGCCACATGAAATGGGTCACGATGGCCGACTTTTATAGGTCCGGATGGAGCAGGCAGTACGAAAAAAAACCGTTTCACTGATCTTACCATAGCTGCCGTTAAAAAGCACTAGGTGACAGGGTAATCGCATGAAAAATGTTTCATTACTTTCATGAGAGCGTAATCAGCAGGTTTTTGAAATGCTTAGTCATAGCCTCAATACCATTTGATATAATACTGCAGCTACACAGAAAAAATAATAATTTCAACAAGCGTGTTAAAATACCTCTCGTTTAATTCCATGCCAAAGGAGGCGTAAACAACGCAATCGTTTGCAATCTTTCATGCGCCATACAACAATGCAATCTTTCATGCAACTGGATTCAGGCGTTCTATGTCTATACACTACCAAAATGTCATGTAAATTTCTGGCACCTGAGACCGACACATGTAAGTGTCCTTTAGCATACAAGGATGAGTTGATAGAGAAAGTAGACTCAATCAAACACATATTTCGTCGAATTGCGTTTGAATTTGTTTCAACAGACATAATTTTACACAAAATCTTTTTTTACGTTCACCGACTTTTTACAAATATGAACATGAACATGAAAATTATTAATTTTTATGTGTGTAAAGCTTACATGAATTATCCCATTCTGGTATAGGAATTTTTCGTTAGGGAAAATCTTTCGACTAAGAGGTTATTGTAAAATTCAATGACCAAACGTAGACTCACGTCAAGTTGTGTTTTATAACTAATCTTTCAAGTTTTTTTGGTACATATATTTAAACAGAAAATTAAATCGTTTTATTTTTTTGTTTCGTAGCAAAAAAAAATAGTTCCTGTTATATATGTTTTTAATGTGCAGTGCCTTTGCCTGGTTTAACTACTGAAAAATAATCGCATTAATGAAAAAATAAAAACATTCCAATTTTGTTGTCAGTATCCCTGTCTGAGTGCAGACACTTATTGTTCCACATAGCATATCAAACACCGATCAACGATTTCGGACGCCTTCGGACCTGCCCAACTTGTCAAATTTTCCCCAACGACCATTTGTATTCCAACGAAAATAACGCTCGCATCGTGCAACAGCGGTCTCGATTATAAAGAGAGCTTTCAAGATTTGCATCCTGGATGGATTATATACCCTACGAAGCGTTAAATCGGAACAGGAGTTTTTCGAAAAACTAAGAAAGTCGTGTCGTAATAAATGGAATCTACTACTTTTGCGGTGGATCTGTAGTTTATGCGAAGGAAAGCGAAACGAGCCAGTTGGATAGAAGAATAATTTACATGAGAGAAGCTTCTTCTAGACGTTAACCCAAACCGCATAGTTTGTCACAGAGACAGAGTAAGTTTTCTTTCCATCATTGGTCTGTCGAATGCTATACATATAGCGATTAGAGCGGAACTGAATCGTGGCATTCCAGGTCACGTTCAATTTATGCACTCCAATTTAGCAGTTCTACTTCTGTTTTCCCTCCGATGTTTGCACATGATCACAATACTGGATGCTGTGCTGGGTTTCTTTGGATTTGAAGAAAGTTTCTTAACCTTTAGGCTCTGTAAGAAAACGTCTTATTAGTTGCACAATCAGAGGTTTGATAGAGTTATTGATTGAAGAAGTATAACGATATTAAGTTATAACTAAAAAATGCGTATACATATTTACAGGGTGGCAAAGGTTGCCTGTAAGAGTTTTTATTTTGGGTAATATTGTTTTTCTTATATAATTTTGTTTGACGATATGTGAATATTTTTCATCGTACGTTTAACCATCTAGGATGTGAATTGTTTTGGAAGAGTGTTGATTTTGATTTCGGTATAAGCATGAACGCAAAGCAAGAGCTGGAAGTAGATGTATATTTGAAGAAATTTAGATCATGTGAGATGTTAAGACGGCTCCAACACATCAGTTTGAACGAGAGATACAAACTTACAAAATTGACCAAAGTCTTTGACCTAATCCTACGGTTAGGGCCAAAATAATGGATAAACGTTTATGAGAACAAATATTCGTCAGAATCCGACACAATCAAGGCAAGCGATGGCCAAAGCTCTAAATGTTTGTAATACGTCAATCCAGGCATGATTTGAAACTCATAGTGTATTAAAAATAGTTAATTCACGGTTGAATGCTCGAGTTATTCGAAGTAAGGAGTAGCTGGAGCGGCACGATGATTGTTATATTCTCTTTTTCGATGAAAAAATGTTTCTGTTGTAAGACACTCACAAGTACTGACGAAGTAATGTCTCCTGATTTTGACGGTAAAAACACCGCTACTAGCGATGACCATCATGATCGTCTGTTTACTAGAGAAGTAAAATGACGGTCAATTTCCATGATGGTATATTTATTCTTGGTTATACGATCGTATTACATAACACTTGTACAAGATTTAGAAAATGGGTGTGAAACGCGAGAGAAAAGTATCTCTCGGTTGTTATTTCATGATGATGAGAAGTTTGAGTGAGTGAGATGCTCTTGTGTTGCTTTGATTGTCAATTGCAAGAATCTCATTTGTCAATTCTAACGCTGTCAGTACCGTAATGGAGCTCAGCACTGCTCACAACCAACAGAATGATAGAGTATATGCAGTGAAGCTTGCAAATGTTTTCAAAGATAGGTTGACTGGGCGGCGGTTCAAAAATATGTCGGTAGTAATGGTATGGGGTACAATTTTAGGAAACTTCAAGCTATCACTACTTTTTGTCGAGTCAGGAGTAAAAATTTACACTAAATACTACATCAAATATATTCTGAGGCATCACATTTGCTCCTTCCTTCGCAGTTGTTTCCAAGCGGAAAATACAACAGGATTCTGCTTCTTTTCACCAATAAAAAACAAAACAGGAGTAATGTCGTCAAAATTTACCGCATTTCATATCATCACAAGAATGGCCTGTCTCATCGCCAGATCTCAATGCTTTGGATTTTTTTGCATGGAGATTAATGCTCAGTAAAATTTTAAGCACAAAAGATCAATCTCTTGAATCTTTCTAGAACTCTTGATCAATATTTGAGACAATAGGCTTCAAGAAACGGTAGGTGCCAGTTGTAAAACATTTTTGAAACGACTACGGCTGTTAGTTCAAATCGGCTTTCAATCATGATTAAAAATTACGGTTTCCATCATCATTAAAAAATTTCCCTAATCTAATCTAATCTAATCTAATCTAATCTTATAACATCATCATTAAAAAATTTCCCCTTGAAAAACCACCATCACACTTTGTGAGTGGCCCCAATAGCATCCTTACTGGTATAAATTGGTTCAAATCGGAAATCGATACTAATATCGAAAATATTCACTCAACAGTTTATCGTTTACCAAAACCAACATCCCAGTGATTTCTCGTGGAAATACAGAGTTGTTTTCGGTCTCCAATAAAGAGAGCATCACGTCATCATATTTATACCCTTTCCTTATTTGATCTACACACTACCAAAATGTCATGTAAATTTCTGTCTCGTGAGACCGACACATGCAAGCCTCCTTTAATACATAAGAACGAGTTGAAAGAGATGAGAAAATAAATTCAATCAAACACATTTTTCGTCGAATTGCGTATTTGCCAGTTACAGGAGACATAATTTTACACGAAATCTTTCTTTACGTTCTCTTACTTTTTACAAACATGAATTACGCCTCGTGTAAAATTCATAATTTTTAAGTGTGTATATTTGGGTGGGGCCTGCACCAGTATTGCCTTAGTTTGGAATCTACAATTTTTACACATTGAGGATGTGTGTTAGTCAAAAACATCATCTGTTGGTTCTCTGTGTAATTACAGCTGATCTGGCAATAACGGAGTAGTAACCTTTAGCGGCCTTATGCTCTTGCTCATTCTTATGCACAAAAGTGCTCTTAATATAGCTGTAAAATAGCATCTAGAACACAAAAAGCTAGAAAAATTGTTAGAGGGCCCGAAGAGTTATCAATTCATTATCTGCACGGTGTTGGGTTCGTTAGACCAAAGTTCGTTAGGTTATAAACACAGTTGATACCATGGACAGAAAGAGTAGTGCAGCATTTGCGATAGACAACTGCCACCCGTAACGACAGGATTACGATTTTACGACACTGTTCACGAATAATAATCAAATAAAATGATAATATGATCGAATGGAATACTATTTCTCAACACATATATAGAAGAGATGAATGAGTTCCCCCATACTCCCGCTTTAGCTCCTGCCGCTCCAAAGGGTGTCCCAAATCAAATTGCATAAGTGTAAAAACACTGTAGGAAATTAATTTACCTTAAAAATTTGGATAGAAGTAGTTTAGAGTGTTTCTTCTGTGTTGTATTTTTATCGCTGTCAGTTTTTCGAAAATTGGAAAAAATTGTGTCACTTGAAAAGCAATGTCGTGATATAATTTGCGTGATTGATTTTGCGCAAGCACCTGGAAAATCCTCAACTCTCTCATCGGGACACCGGAAAAAAAAACTCAGAAGCATCCCAAGGAGGCCAAAACTTTACTAATGGGTATATTTCTTATTGTCTGAAAGTTTGAAAAGGATCGGTCAACTAGGCAATTTTCAACATCGTTTTTCCGTGATGCAATTTGATGTGGGACACCCTTTAATAACTCTGTCAAATTAATAACATAAATTTAATAAAACAGCACAACTTCAAAGAACTGCTCGTACTGATACTGCATAACGAGCATTTCAAGAGCACCGTAGTAATGTTCCATTGTGTCCGTATTCATTGATATTGGTTCAAAACACGCGGAGAAAATCCCATGCTTCCGAAGCCTTGAATCGTTTCAAGCTAAATAGAGATGAGCCATCCGAGTATAGATTTTGATCCAGTCGTGAATTGGTGGTTTTAGCATCGGGGCTTTTGCTTTGTTGACAGCCGTATTGCTAGGTGTCATAAGATGGAAATGCTGGAACCAGTAAAAGGAAAATTGAAAGCAAATTGCAAAGCATATATATCGAGAAAAGAGGTAAAGGGCAAACAAATCATCCACAATTACTGAGCCCTGAGATTTATCGCATTCGAGGCTATAGAATAATGAAAAATAACAGTTTAATAAAATCATTACAGTAATACAATTCGCAGAGCCAATGGCATCACTTTCCTAACGTTACAGGCAAACAGAAAAATAACAGAGATAAAACCAAGCCAAAGAATGAACAGAAGATCAACTGAAAGAAGCCAGGGATCTACCCTTAGATTTAAACAACATGTACTTTAATATGTCGAGTTGTAGCAACTTTTTGACGCTCGCCTTCGATTTCTGGCAACTTTGACATCGAAAAGAAACATCAACAATATCAATGAGCTAGAAACACCAAATCATACACTTTGCATGTTTGTCATTGCAATATCTCCAGGTATCTTAAATACCTGAGGATAATACCATAAAATTGTTATGCCCAATGTTATGAGAATACCAAACTGAGGTAAGACAACAACAAAATAGTACCGCTCAAATATTCCCAGGTATCCAAAATAACAAGTTTTGTTATACTAGAGATATTTTGCTTGTAATTCATAGGTATTTTACCTCTTAATCTGTACTCTTAAATACTAAGGCCAGTTATCAAGATCAAAATTAGGTATTCATATGTTGTTGTCTCCAGCTCGGGCTCTTATGCAGCGTTCTTAAATACCAAGCCCAGTTATCAAGTTATTCATTCCTGCTCGGGTAACGACGCCTTTTTTTTATCTATTCAACTTGTGCTCCAAATTCAAATGCCAATACGTATCCCTGAAGATCCTCCATGAGATTGCACAACATTAGAACCAACAAATGTTTGCACGTTGAACCAAGCTTTCTTTAATTATCAGTTTGATTGATCAGTTTCGACTGGGTTAGGATGTTTACTTTCGTAATAATAGCTTCACACTAGCTCAACATTTCAATATTTGGTCACAAATCTGGGGTATATGGAGGAGTAATACGACATCCCGGACGTACAAATCGCTTGGCAAATTCCACTTCCGTTGGTGCTACGAGACAATTTTTCTCGTGCAATGTAAAATTGATGACCTGCAATCTGCTGAAAACTCGTCCTAGGCGGCTGCTCGCTTCAGCCTTTACCTGGGCCCTGGTCTGATTTTGATCGACTTCCTTTATTTCCTTATTGAGGCTCCGATACCACGAGCCCCTGGGTCTGCCTCTGCTGCGATGTTCTGCTAGGTTCTAATGCAGCGCTTGTAAGCAGATTTCGTTCCCGCTCCTTCGTAGTGTGTGGCCAACTCACCTCCACTTTCGTTCTCGAATGTTCACTGAATCGGTTTATGTTAGCATCGACGATGGAGTTCAGCATTTAAGATCCAATTGTGACGCGACCAGACACGAATATCCTACCGCAGGCATCCTATGTCGCTCTTGGTTCCACTGTCTGACGCTACCTGGCTGACAAGATATTCGAAGAAACCGACTTTCTCTAATTCTTGCTCCGCTACCGTAAAATTGGAAGAATTATCCGTGTTGATATCCAACGATTTAGTCTTGTTGACTTTGATGGTGAGACCCGCCGCAGAGGAGCTTTCGGCTAGGTTGTTGAGCTTGCTATGCATTTCACAAAACCTTTGCGCTAACAAAGCAACGTCATCAGCCAAATCGAAGTTGATTAGGTGATCCATAGCGATAGGCTATCAAAGCAGCCCACGGTTCGGTACACGGGCAATAGCATCTCCAATGATCTCGTCGAATACATCCTTGTCTCACGCCGGCGATTGCCCGTATGGGGTCGGATAAGGCTCCGTTATGCAGGACTCGGCATGTGAAAGCCTTGTACTGCACTTCGATGAGGTTGACGATTTTATCCAGGACTCCTTTGTGTCTCAGGGCGCCCCACTAATTTTCGTGTTTGAGTCTGTCGAAAACGTTTTCGTAATCAATGAATACCAAATAAAATGACTCTTGGAATTCATTGACCTGCTCCAGAATGATTCGGAGCATGACAATAAGGTCCACACAAGATCTTCCGGCACGAAATTCCACCTGCTGCCCCCAGAGAGTCACGTCGATCTTCTCCTGAATCCGGTTTAGGATAACTTTGCACAGGACTTTGAGAACAGGTGTCGAGCATTTTTATTTTAAATTAGTATGCAAGTGCGATGCAACTGGTTCTAGTTTCAAAGCAATTATTGGACAAACCAAACATCATTTTATAATAGAAACTAAACATAATTTTATCATTAGAACGAAAGGACACATTTTCGAATCAAAAAGTTACCGGGTTCTAAAATTATGTATGATGCCAATAACAAGAAGACGAAAAAAAGCGATCAACTTTGTTCACTATTAACTCGATTGCATAGTCAAATCAGATGCATGAATGATTCTGATAACAAGAAGTTAGTTTGCTCTATCCAGTAGAAAAGCAACTATTGATTGTGGGCTTCTTTTGCAGCTTTTATCAGTTTCAATGTAATGCAATGCAATATAATGGTTGATTCCATGTGGACAGATGATGATACTGGACAGGGGAGCCCCAATCCTTTGCTATCGTCCATTGAAAAGTTCAAGAAGATTAAATTAAATTTGCCAGCCAATTCAATGGACCAAAGCATATGGTAAGTTTTTCAATAGCCAATGTATATTCTGTTTTGATTACGTTCACTGATGATGTTATACAGGCTATAGAAGCCCTACATGTAATTTAATTTCAATTGACCTTTTTTTGGTACCTTTTTCGGACAAAACTATAACAGTTGCTAATATTTCCAAAGCCATTTTTATTTCTGAAATGACTACCTCAATAATCAACATAGCTGATTATTTTTACTTTCTAACGAGACCCAGGTTCAGTCATAATAATCAATTATGAACAACTATAGATCCAGCAAATTTTCCATCATCATCAGTCAACAGGAGACTTGCGCAACACCGAGTTGAGACGAACAATTACTCAATGGACCTTTACAATGAGATTTAAACGTAAAAATTAATGCTCAAGAGTTGCATTTGGATCTAGTGGTTAGCGCCAGCTCACATCATGCTCACCTTTCTATGCCATGATCGAGAGAAAGCAAAACGAGAAAAAAGTACCAGATTTTAAAATTGCCCCCCTTTCCTTCAGATGTGCACCTGATTTGAGAGATCTTTTAATTTAATCTTGGTTCAAAACACCCGAGACCGAAAGACCCACTGACGTTGTGGCTTTGTTCCACTTTCGTGTTATGCAACGACTGGCTCAATTCCTTTTCGTTGCAGTAAACGGTGCTATTGAACCGAATTTTAACATGTTGTCTGCTGCAACCCATCGATGTCTCGACCGCGTACGTGGCTTTGTTTTTATTGAGTAGGCATACTGCTGCACGTTTCCGATCAGCGTGTTTGAGATTTTCATCGTAGCTAATGGATCGGTGTATTTTGAAGAAATGTTCCTCTTTGATGGAATGGCTTACAATATTAGTGAGAGGTGAAGTTTATTTAACATGTTATTAAATTATTTAATGTAGTGAATGCATAAATGCTGGGGACCATGAATTGGGTTTTTACGTAAATATTAAAATATTCTCTGCCATGCGGCTTGACGTGGATATTTGCGTAACTTTTCCAATACATTTTTGAACAATCTTTTTTATGCATAACAACGATTCATGCATGGACATATTAAGAATGTGGTTACAATACTGTGAAATCCTTCTGAAATATTACAATTTTCTACATTAAGATTAAAAGTGAATTAAGATACTCTACTACCCCGCAAAAAAAAATATTCTATTGTTGTTACGCGCATTTGAATGGCATCAACAAATAATTGAACACATTCTTTCGTATTTTATTTTAAATCGTTATATCGCAATACAATATGGCATGTATTACGAGAGCTGTATAGCTCGTGTTTAACGACTGATGGCAGCACTGATCTAAAATGTGTATGGCATCATTTACCGCCATCTCTTAAACAACAGCTGTCAAAATATCAAACAGATTAATAAATAGTTTTGTTTTAATATCTGATGAAAGTTGTTAAGTTTGCTTATGTTTTCAACTATGGAAAAAGAGAAATATATTGATCAGTAATACTTTTTCTTTTTTTTTGATTTTTTTTTTGAGGACGTGTGAGGAAATCAAAGTGAAGTTGAATTCCGTTTATAAGGACTATGCACTCTCGATTACTACCATCAGATATTGGTTTAATGAATTCAAGAGTGGCCGAACATCCGTTTTTTATTAAAAGCGTCCAGGCCGTTCAATTGAGATGACAACAGAGGATATGGTTAACAAAATATCTTCATGATTATCGTATTATTAGATTGCCATGGGAAGTTTAGAAAGATTGCTGACATCGTAGACTTCTCAATTGAATGCATACAAAATATCATTCAGGAAAATTTAGGTAAAGTTATCGTCGAGATGGGTGCCGCGTTTGCTCACACACGAATCGCATGACAACTTCAGAGCACTATTTGAACATTTTTAAGCGCAATCCTTAAGAGTTTTTACGGCGTTTTGTGACTGTTGACGAAACATGGATCGATCACTGGACGTGTGAAATGAAATAACAGTCAAAATAGTGGACTTCACCCGGTGAACCTGCTCCAGGGAAGACGAAAACGGTCCCATCGGCCGGAAAATTCATGAGCAGGGTTTTTTTGGGATTCACGAGGTATCATCTCTACCGACTATTTCGAGAAGGGAAGGACAATCACGGGGCACTACTATGCTGATTTAATGCCGAAGGGAAGAAAAAATGACCCCGGCGAAAAAAAGTTGCTTTTCCACCATGACAACGTACCAGCTCACTCATCAGGAATCGCCTCAGCAAAACTGGGAGATTTACGCCTACCATATTCTTCGATTTGTTTGCAGTGTGAGAAAATGGCTCGGTAGAAAGTGGTTCACGTCAAACAAGGAAGTTATTGTCGCAACAGGGGCATATTTTGTGGAATTCTACAAATCATTTTTTTATGGCTTAAAAATGTTGGAATATCGTTGGTTTGAGTGTATCGAGTTCAAAGGAGACTATATTGAGAAATAAATAAATAAAGGTAAAAAATGCGTTTTCTTGCCTAACACAGGAACTTATTGTACAGCCTTTGTATTCATCTTTAGTGGTGGCAGAATTTACAAAATAATAATGTTTTACGAACTAAAGAGTGTCCACCGTTAAATTGCATCACTTTCAATAAGCTATGACATTTTGCCCTTTTGGTTTATTTCAACGAAATTTTGGGTGAAATGACCTCAGCGTGTATTGTTCACACTGCATGACTTTCATTGTGGAACGTGTCGTTGTTTCGAAAATGGAGTCGAAGGAACTGCAAGTGCGCGAGAACATTTTGCACACGCACCTCGACAACCCACTTCTTTCGCACCGAGCCATCGGAAACATGTGAAAAATTCACCAGTCTACAGTGTCTCGTGTCATAAAACGTTTCGGGGAACGTTTAACTGTCGATCGGAAGAAGGTTAGTGGTAGAAAAACTGTTCCGTACTGTGTGAAGGATCACAAGCGGTTGCTGCATTTAAACGCAAACCCAACTGTTCCGTTCGAGATGTCGCGAAAAAGCTGCACTTGACCAAAAGTTTCGTGCAGCAAGCCAAGCAACGAGCCGGGCTCCGTTCATTCAAAGTTCAGAAAGCTCCAAACCGCAATGAAAAACAGAATAGGACAGCTCAAACACGTGCGCTTGAGCTGTACACACAAATGTTGACGAAACCACACTGCTGCATCATGGACGATGAAACACTCACGTAAAAGCGGACTTCTAACAAATTCCCGGCATGTGACTGCGAAAGACAAGTTCGATGTTCCAGAGTCTCTCAGGAAACAGCAAGTGTCACAGTTCCCCAAAAAATTCATGATTTGGCAAGGGATTTGTTCGTGTGGTAAACAGAGCAAGCCTTTCGTGACAACTTCAACTGTAAATGGTCAACTTACATGAATGAATGCCTGAACAAACGACTGCTTCCGTTTCTCAAAACACACAACGTTAGTTTTTTGGCCGGACTTAGCCTCTTGTCACTAATCGAAGGACGTTCTGGAGTAGTTCAAGACGAATGGAGTAAATTTCGTGCAGAAGGATCTCCAGAGTTGCGGCCAATTGAAAAATATTGGGCTAATGAAGCAACTTTGTAAGCATCCTAAAGTTGTCACTACAGAACAGGAAACGTTGAAGTCATGGTTGAAAGCGGAAAAAAATGTCGGTTCAAGCGTTGTACAAAATCTTATGCGTAGTATTAAGAAGAAACTTCGGGCTTTTGGATTTGGTAGAGAAATACAGTGAAATAAAAAAACCTTAACCAAGGTTATACATTGTATTTTATTCCCTGAATTTCATGACAATTGGTTGGAGGACTTGTTTTTAAGGACGAGTTTAAAGTGATGCAATTTAACTGTGGACACCTTTTATTGTACTCTGAAGCTATGTAATGAATAGACATTTGAACAAGAACTTTCAACAAAAAATTTAGAAATCCGAAATAATCTAAACATTGTTAAAGCTGCGAAGTTCATAACAAGAATCATGCTGGTGTTGATAAAAATTAATGCATGAAAAGAAGAATACTCGTATTTTGCTCATATTTTTTTAAAGTTACTAGGAGCCTACGAAAAATCTCTATTACGTTGAAAAAAGTGGTATCATAACAGAGCCATTTATTAGTTATTTAAACTAAAGTTCAGGTGACAAGTGTGACGTTATGGTCATAATGGTCGAAGAAACTTACTTGTCGCTACACAACAACGACTTGCAGGGAACCGGATATTTTAAGTTCCTGAAAAATACATAATTGTAGCTGACGATCACCGAGAAGGGGAATATCCTAGCCTGTTTTGGGTGTAACTTTTTATCGCGTGGGTAAACATTAATGAAATGTTGGGTAATACTAGTTTTATGTTTATGTGTTCAAAATTTTATCGCGATCTGTCAAATAGTTTTCAATATGCATTCGAAACAAGAAGAGCTACGTCAGCAAATCTTGAGCGCGGTGATCAATAATCCTGGTCAGTCGCACAGATGGATCGGCAAAAGGCTTGGAATCCACCATTCCGCCGTGTCCCGCTGGAAGTGGCCGAAAACCGAAAACGGAATACCCTAAGAAGGCGCGTAAGATAAGACAGTACTTTAAGAATAACCCGAACCTTTCCACCCGAGACGTGTCCAAAAAGATCAATTCGTCGAAGTGGTGCGGGCTGGGCTACGTGTTTTTAAGGTCAGGAAAGCGCCAACCAAACGGTACAGCAAGCCGTTCGTTACAACCGGCACCATAAACGGGTAGCTTTATCGAGAGGAATGCTTTTAGAAGCGCTTGCTGCCCTTCCTCCGCTCTCACCGTGGTCCCACGCTGTTCTGGCCGGATCTCGCTTCGTGCCATTACGCTTCGTGCCGTTGTGGTCCCGAAGGAGGCGAGCCCGCCAAATACACCAGAACTTCGTCCGATCGAATAGTTTTGGGCGATAATGAAGAAGAAGTTGAAGAAAAGCGGAAAAACATTCAAAACCGTTGAAGGTAACCGTAAGGAAGATGGACAAAGCCTCGCCCAAGATCTCATGAGCAGTGTTAAGATAAATGTACGTGCATTCAGTTTGAGGGAGGAAATTCAATAAATAAATTATGTCAAAACATAACTAATATATAGTTGTTTAATTTCTGAAAATTTGAAAAGTATTCGATTTAAAATGAATTTTTGGTGATCATTTTTGTGAGTCTCATTTTTTCCGAGTCCAGTCTTTATTTCCTTCGGAGCTTTCGATGAACGGTGTGATATACAGTACGTTGTGCCTGGCCGATCTGGGTTCAATTCCACTCGGTGCCATTGGAATGACCACGTCTTCCTTCCGAATGGAAGTAAATTCAGTTCTGGGGATGTAAAGCCAGGGTCCTGTTGATGGGTTCGATATGCAGGGTCCAGATCCACCTCCAGCATGGTGTTGCTTTGTAGCCGCGCCTTTACCGACTGAGCTAAGGGAGGGCCCAGTGATGATTTCTAGGGTTTTTTTTTTTCATTAGGGCGAATCTACAATTGAGAGATTCTCTCCGGGCTCGCTCTCTTTCATTTATTACAGCGCCATTATAAAAATTATAAAACTTACGAGGCATTCTTTAGTACAGATCGAAACACAACAGTGCTGGCTAGCATAATCTACAAATTGTAGAATGAAAAACGGAAAGGAGATTGGTTTATGAATGAAAGAGAGCGAGCCTGAAGAAAATCTCTCAATTGTAGATTCGCCCTAATGAAAAAAAAAACCCCTAGATTTAATGGCCCCCACGAGTATGATTTAATGGATTCTCCCATTATTACCGTCGCTCCTCTCCCAGGTCTATAAGTAATAGTATGACGAGAGGAATAATATGTGTGAAAGAGTCGGTGCGTGCCAAAAATGAACCCTAGAGCAGGAGATAATTTCTCACCCATGTTAGGCATTGGGAGAGAGAAACAAATAAATCGCTAGAACCACACGGCCAGCTGTTTCAACTCCGTTTTGAGTCGTTTTTGGCTCACTTTCGTCAAAAGTAGAGTCACTCAAGTTTGAGTAAATGTTACCGGCATTGACAAGTCTACAAATCAAAAACATCCATCTGATTTGAGTCGATGTTTTTGATTTGTCGACTTGTCAATGCAAGTAACATTTACTCAAATTTGAGTGACTCCACTTTTGACGAAAGTAAGTCAAAAACGACTTAAAGCTGAGTTGAAACGGCTGGTCGTGCAGAACAAGCAAAAGGTAGTATATGAGCACGACCGGTCGCTAATTCTTTTGCCATTCAAGGAGGTATCCCCTCCTTGCCTACCCTGCATCTGGGGTAGCTTTGTTTTTCGAAAGCCTTCCGCTCGTTTTCAACTTGTATCTTTCATTTTCACAGCCAGCCGTACTCTAACGAAACTTTCATTACTTTTTATTAATTTCTTCGTTCTAGAATTAAATTATCGTCCCCTCCTAGAGCCTCTCATTTTGATAGGAAATTATTGGCTCCTGATACATTTCATCCGAAAAAGCTGACAAAAGAAACATTTTATGTGCCTATAGTTTCATCTAATAAAATTCAAATTCAGCACGGCATAAGTTTGCAGTAAGTTCCGGAAAAATATCTCAAAACCAAAACTCTTCGTTAAGCGTTCTTCCTTCCACGGGGTATGCCGAACGATTATTAGAGACAGTAGAAATGCTTTCAGTTTCCAATTTCCATTTGGGCCATTCCATTCGAAGTGACCAAGAAAAACTGCAAATTTGCGTTCGATTTTTTCAGATTTGAAGCAATCTGAGGAGAATCATTCGAGTTGTTTTGCCGATTAGCATTCATCCAACATTAGGATATGTAAACTAATCTAATGTCCCCTGCACTTGAAAATTAATTGAAATGAAGCTGAGCTATATAACTGATAAACGATTTTAATTTCATCTCACGTAAATCGATAAACGACTGAATTGTATGTGCAAATAGATGCAAATCAAATAATAATGGTTGTCATTAAAGAGTTAATACAATGTGATGTGTAATAATGTCTTGTGATACAATGTCAAATGGAGGTTTGCAAAATGTGTCTGGTGGATTCATTTTTAGGGGTTAAAACACGTAAAATAACACGACCGTGAACTGAAAAACAAATAAAGTTTTCAAAAGCACACAGTAATGTATTAGCCGGCATAGACAACGAACGTCGTAGCATATCTCTCTTTGCCTCCGATGATAATTTTAGTCACAGTTGAGAAGTATTATTTTATCGTTACTTGAAAACATTTTAAAGTTTGAAAAAAAATGTCTTCGATTATGTTTACACATAATAATTACGTATCTTTTAAAGTAGACGATTGAAGAAATTTTTGGTGGATTGTTATTATTTTTAAATGCGCTTCTCTGAAAAGATGGATGAATTCTTTGGTTCATTGGTTTGGAATTTTGATGATTAAATTTTGCATCAAATTATCAATTATGCAGTTAAGTTTAATTTAAGAATATATTAGATATTACTCACTAAAGTTATAAACTCATGAATAAAAATATTCATCAATCTTTAAAAACCAATATTGTGACTGAAATTTACGTCCTCTAAAATTAAGTGCTATGAATACCTGGGAATATTTCATCCATATCTCTCGAAATAATTCGTCTGAATGCAATAATTTGTGGAACTTTTTCTTGCCCATCTCATCAAACATCTTTTCAAGTACATATAAATAAGTGTCAAAGAGTTGAAAATCAAAGTGTTATCGATGAAAACCGTATTCCGATCGTCAATCATTCAGCTGTGTGGCAAAGGAGCGTCGTGTTTAGTCCAAGAGTAGTACTTTGTAAAGTTTTATTTGAATTGGCGAGAGCACCTCAAATGCCGTTGTCCGGCGGTCGAACCGGTTCTGGATACTCAACGGCCGTTACTAATACCTTCTCGTCCTTTCTCTTATCTCCTGATATCTTTACTATCTCATAACCGCGAGCAAAACCATGTGTCACATACATCGTGGGACCGCATCTTCACGACTGATTTAAGTTTTCAACAGCAGAAACACCTTAATAACCATCCAGAGATCGTGGTCTGAATGTGGGCAGGGTGGATGCCGCAAAGAGTTTTCAGATACTCGAGTGATGGTAAGCATTTAATGAGTACATTGGATTTTTGTCGGAAGGCAATGGCGTCTCTCACACCATATCAGTGGTTGTGATTGTTTGTTTTGGTCAGGTCGTGTGCATTGTAGAAGGCAGTATGGACTCAATGATGTATTGTAATGAAGTAAAGTTCCAAAACTATGTTGAGCTTTAAATGATAGGACAAAAAAAATTGACCATGTCTCTACCGTCAGACGAAAAGCAAAGACTATATTTAATGCTAAAGTCCCAACCGTTTGAATAGAAATGGAGCATCACTTAACTTTCTTAGACTAGATGATCCCAACGACCGTTCTTTAATCAATTTTTGTTCTCTACTTCAAACAGAGCACTCTGTTTAACGTTTCTCTTCGACTGTTCATTTCCATTTTTCTTAGATATCTGTTAAGGGCTGCCTGTAATCCATGCGTCCTCTTAAGTTAGATACCAAACTCTCCCTATCTCCAACGGTTGCACGGTGGCGAAGTGAGCGATCGACAAGTGTCGTCAAGGAGATTTTTGCGTGAAGAAACGTTCCAGGCTTCATGGAGATATGTAATGACTTCCACGAATTATTCCTCATCGTAGTTTTATCTACAATTGTTGCAAACGATGTGTGCTACTTAAGCTAGCCCTAATTTCGATTTTATTCGATTGAGCTGAAAACATTCGAAATGTTTCTGTTAGGTGCAAATGTTCTAATTGATGTAAATGTTTATGGATGCTCTAGAGATTCTCTAAGAATCACATTACATATTGAAAAACTAATTTAGTATTTGAGGTTTTCACAGTTTTGTTTTGAAACTACAAGAATAATGTTCCGAAGTTGTAAAATTAATTTGATATTGACGTTCAGCATGAAGAATACTTCCATACAAGGAGTA
The DNA here is from genome assembly GCA_034211315.2 of Aedes japonicus. Lineage (NCBI taxonomy): Eukaryota > Metazoa > Arthropoda > Insecta > Diptera > Culicidae > Aedes > Aedes japonicus. The sequence continues at coordinate 113,276 of JASCZW010004162.1, read as the reverse complement.
TTTTTCATAACTTACAAAATATCATTTAAGAAGTACCTCACTTCTCCCTCCATAAATCGTTTACATAAATAAACAAGACATCAAGTACTCACAAACAAGCCATAGCGTTAATATCTATTAATGTACCTGTAAATGAAAAAAAAAAAACATTTCATTAATTTGTTTTCCATCATAACATAACAGCAACATTGATGTAGCGATTGTTTTTTTTACTTAGTTTTCAAGATATGCTCATACTACATAAGTATACGGTTTCCACAATTTAAGCACACATCAAATGAATTAAAAATTCTCAACAAGAAATAAATAAACAAACTGTCAACTGTATTATATCTATTCGACCTGGCCTCTTAATTAAAAACAAAGAGTATGTGTTAAAATAATCCAACAATTATATCTCCAATCGTCGTGTTGATGAAAATGCTTTCCTCTGTTCAGAGCGAAAATGCACTTGGAGTCGTTAGCCAGTATTAAAAACGGAACTCAGCCAAAAATCCAATACCCAAAAGACTCATCGATCTCCTTTGAGCTCGTTCGATTGAACTTTTGTTATACAATGCACTATGGTACGATAGCCGTATTCCGAAAAATTAGCCAAAATCGATATTGTAGAGGTGGAGTTTCAGGTTTTCCGGGGATACAATATAATTTCTTAGGGTCTCATATTGCGGACGTAGACTACTTTTTTTTATACTAGGGTACACTTTACCAGTACTAAAATTTGATCAGCTATTGTTGATGACGTTGACAACTCAATCGTTAAATTTTGATTATCTAAATTTTTACATAATTCAAACGGAAACATTTCATAAGGTTTGCTGCATTATTCAAAACTATAAGTACAGTGCTGACTTGATGTTTCATCACTTTTTCACCTCGGAATATTATTTTTCATGAAAAATCTTAGCTTAGGCCAATACAATGACTGAAATAGGTATAGGTTTGAACAGCATACAAAAATATATATTAAAAAGGCGGTTGAAAATACATTATCATTAAATAGATAAAAATCACAGAAAAATGAATATGGTGGTCATTTTGGAAATATTCGGCCTTGTGGCCACTGTTGGTCGTCTTCCGGGAACCGCGTCCCACCAGGAAAGTGGCCATATTTTGAACGGCACCAAAACATGGCTTGCGACACCTCAAACTTCATGATTTTGCTAAACAAGACTATTTGTGTTCATTCTGGAAATATTTCCTGAATGACCATAAATGGTTTTTGGTCACTTTCCCGGAAGACGAGCACGAGTGGCCACAAGGCCGAATATTTCCAGAATGGCCACCAATGGCTTTGTTTTGCAAAATCATGAAGTTTGAGGTGTCGCAACTGTAGCAAACGAAAATAATAAGCTGATATAATCTAAGTAACAAGTTCCGTTATCCCAGTTATTGTTTTGATTTCCGCTGTTATCGCATAACAAATTTTGTGGTCACCATTGGCAAATTTTTTTATAGGTTGAATTGTAAAGCTATATATATGATACTGTATTAATAGGACAAATTTGTTAATAACTCCGATAATACTAGGACAAATTTGTGATGGTTTGCAAAAGGTTGCAACCAATTTGGTTTAGATTTCGCAGAATGACAGGCAAATTAAAATCCAGATTTGTGTTAAAAGAGGGTTCAGGCATGTAGGTGTTAAAGGTTAGTATATGAGTAGGGGTATAGATTCTTCAGTAGTGTCTGGGTACCAGATACTGACTGAGGAAGTCTGCAAGTGAAAGGATAATTATAACGGAATTAGTAGGAAGTAACTCAACCAACTCAAAAGCTTTTCATAGGAGATTTCTTTAAGAGGATAATTTAATCTAAAACTTCACTTGATCACTTTTTTAAATAGCTAAGAAATAATTTTTTTTTCTTATTTATTTTCCGTCGGCCTATTTCCTCACATGGTGACAATCACCGACGCCAGGGAGACGACTCCACCACCTGAACCCTACCAAACGACTCATGACTATGAACCGGGACCAACGGCCTTACTTCGCTTCCGAAGGAAGGCGTGACCTAGATTTTTTCGCCTCAGAAAAACCACCAACGTCAACTGGGATTGAACCCAGACCCACTGGGGTGCCAGTAGCAGTCACGTTCACCACTACACCACCGACGCCGGCAAGAAATAATTTACAGAAACACTTTTGCAAACAAAATCTAGTGAAAGCGACCGAATTCCACAGGAAAAAGCTTATTCTTTGACAGATAGGTCTGTTTTGTATGCGACTTACACACTTCTTCAGTGATGAGTGGTTGACACTGAAGAAGTCTGTAAGTCGCAGAAGAAATAGGCCTATCTGTCAAAAGTAAGCTTTTTCAAGTGAAATTTATAGGAATTTGCTTGCGTTAACTAGTAATAGTTTGATAAAGTGTCTCGGTTTTAATTTTTTATATATTTTATTGGTTATGCAGGGATATGTAGGGAAAGTTATTACAAGGATTCAATTGATTTTGGCCACCAGATATCTCAGAGTGCAGTGTGCAGTGCACGTACAGAGCAAATACAACCAAAATAAGATTAATTGGATTCGATTTTTGTCGTGGATTGCAAACTAGTTATCACCCAGGGAAAACATGTCAGCTGATTGTTTTATGTTCATGAACCGAAATTTTCATCTGAAGGTCATGTAAGAGTATCTAAAACGATTACTTCGAACACTAGTTTGTCATTTATTTTCTGTTGGTTATCTATAGTTGTCGTGAACTATTTTTTTAAATCAATAATGGTCGAATACGTTAGTGATATTGGTTAGTTATGCTCGACAGACGATTCTAGTAAGTTATATTTCGTGGAATGCTCGCCATACAACAGTCTGACAGAACTGGAACGAAGGAGTGCACTTTTTTTTTGTTTCTTAATGACATGATGCAATTACTTGCAGCTTCCCCCAAGATTTCTAGCTTCCTCTTCCTTTTTCAATATATTTTCCGTAAATTTATTTCACAAGATTGAACATCTAATGCAGTCTGTTGTCAGGGAATTTAAAATTCTTTCGTTTTTATTTAATGTTTCTGCCACACACGTTCGATATCCAATCACCGTGGGGATAAGATTGTCAGCCAGACAGCTTTCCCATCTGGGTTCTTCACGTCTTTTGGCTATACATCGAATTTTGCTCTTCCGTGGCTATACAATACTAAACGGCAATCAGCACGAATGTTTGCGAAAATCCTAAATCTCAACGACATTCAGAGTGTCTGCATTCAAACCGATTTAAATCTGCATATACACCTGTGCTTTAGTGAAACAAGAAAGAACTACCGTTCTCCATCACAACTGTATTTTCAAACATAAAGGCAACTACATCAATCCGAAAGCTCATCTTCAAATGGGGTGTCTTGGCATTACTTTTTTTAAACGAGAAGTATTGTTGCTACGAAATTTATCGTATTTTACCTCAAACGATTGCCTTAACGCTATGTGTTTATTAATGTGTCACATATTCAGATCTGACTGAATTTGAGTTTTTATGTATATTTTAATGACTATACTAACGAAAAACTATAAAAACGTACTTCATTCAACACAAAGCCAAAGATTTTTACTATCAAAGACAGACTTTTACGAACAACAGGTTTGTCATTGTATGGTGAGACTCAGAATCAGTGCTGTAAATACTTGTTTCGACTCAGTAAGATTTATTCAAGATCTAACCCTCTAGGATTCAAGATTTATTTGCCGATAACTTGTTCCAGGGGCACAATTTTATAATTTTATGTTTGATAAATGGTTTGTGTCTAACTCTTTAACTTTGTGGACGAGGTAGGCTATAAAGTTGTCAGACGGACTTTTATGTTTGCCAAATCTCTCAGTTTTAATATGAAATGGATAAGCATATATTGTTTTTTAGAAGTTTCTACTAAATTGATACATATATTAGGTAGTAAAGTAGTAGTAAAATAGTTGTAAGATGCCGTTGTAAAAATTGAAAGTTAAGGAAAAAAAAGTTTGCTTCGCGATGCTCGAACGGTTGTGTCGATGCTTTATTGCGCACTATTTAGTTATCGGGTATGGCACGTTTCCTATTGTTTCGATTATCTATTGTTCGGTGGTGCGTAACATTGCCAAAACCATCCAGCATTATTAAGTTTTATTAAAGTATTATGAAAGTCACTAGAAATTTATTTGGTTTTATTATGGCAGTAAGAAGTGACCATAGGTTTCGAATCAGGCTTATAAGAACCTAGACAGTTTTTTTACAACGATCTTATAACCTTAAAACCAAGTTCCGTTTACCCCCATCAAAGGTTTTATTTCGACTTTATGAACTCGTAAAATGCTGTTTTGAAATGCCGTTTAAGGACTCATTAAAATTATCTTATTATTGTCAGTTGCATTTTAAAACCATTTTGCCTTCGGTAAATGAATTAAACGGCAAATTGGCATTGAGGAATGTCACCAAGTGACCAAATAGACCATATGATTTGGAGCATGATACGCTATAAAAAACTCAATTTGTTTTGGATATTTTACTATCAAACATAATTTCTTAGATATAATTTTACTGTTAAATGAATCAGAAGAGCTGACAGTCGAACAAAGCAGAACAACAAAAAACAACCCCGACATCATAGTGCAGTTTGACAGCTGTTGCCATTTTGCCTTAGGCTAGTTTTGGTGACAGCTAATAGGTTTTATGAAGGTTCTCAAGTGGTCATAACGTCTTTCATTAGAACTGTTTCAAAATCTTTATGGGCTCGTAAAGATTTTATCAATTTGTTTTCACAACCGTCTATAGAGTGGGTTACTTTGTTCACATTTCAGCTTTAAAGATGCATAGAGGAGGTATTAGTGGACAAAACAGTTTTGAATGTAGTTTTATCAACAAAGCCGGGAAGAGCGCTATACGGTAGGAATAAAACTAAAATTGTTACTTGGGTACACAGCAAAAAATAATTAATTTTAACAAGCGCGTAAAATTTCCGCTCGTTTAATTCCAAGCCAAAGGAGGCGTAAACAACGCAATTGGTTGTAGTCCTTGATGCGCCATACAACAATGTTTGCAATCTTTCAAACAACAGATTTGATTCAGGCGTTATCTGGCCCAAATTCACATAAAATATCCCATTATTTTCTGCCAAATCTAGCATTCCCTTTATGTGCATTAGAAACGCAGAAAATTCAATGTTTCTTTTTATCTGTGGACACAGTTTTAGAGAAACATTTAATTTTCTGCATTAACTAATGCACATAAGGACCGATTCATAAACCACGTAGACTCATTTTTGAAAATGCCCTCTGCCCTCGTAGACTTTCTAAATACATTTTTTTGAATTTTTGTATGGACCGTAGACTTTTGTGAAACCCTCCCCCACAGAAAAGTCTACGTGGTTTATGAATAGTCCCTAAAGGGGTATGCTAGATTTGGCATAATTAATGGGATTTTTCAAGTAAATGTAAACCAGGTATCGCTGGAATCAGGTCCGTTTCATGGAAGATTGCAAGCAAAATTGTAGGCTGTATGAATGATTGCAAACAATTACGTTGTTTACGCCTGTTACATGTCTATTAAAAATCATTATTTTTTTCTGTGTGTTCATGTGTGTTCATACATGATGGATCGCGGAATTCACCGGTGACCTTGACGATAAAACCCATTTGCTTGTTCGCCAATTTTGAACATACATCCTCAAATTGGAAATGAATCGCTATATCATGATCCAGTTAAACCCGTAGGTCTTTAATCTTGCTTATGGGTTTAATAAAGACTGGACTCGGAAAAAAAGACACACCAAAATGATCACCAAAAAATCATTTTTAATCGGATGCTTCTCAAATTTCAGGGATTCCATGACTATATATTAACTGAATTTTGGCATAATTTATTTATTGAATTTCCTCCGCCAAGCTGAATGCTCGTGCATTTCTTTTAACACTGCTCATGAGATCTTGGCTTTGTCCATCTTCCTTACACAATTTCTCCCAGTTTTTCTTTAAAGCTTCATCGGGTTTGAATGTTTTTACGTTTTTCTTCAACTTCTTTATTATCGCCCAAAACTTTTCGATCGGACGAAGTTCTGGTATATTTGGCGGGTTCACCTCCTTCGGGATCACATTAACGCCCTTCGCTTCGTACCAATCCAATACAGACTTGGGGCGTAATAGCACGAAGCGAGATCCGGCCAGAACAGCGTGGGACCACGGTGAGAGCGGAGGAAGGGCAGCAAGCGCTTCTGTGAGCATTCCTCTCGATAAATCAGCCCGTTTATGGTGCCGGTTGTTACGAACGGCTTGCTGTACCGTCCGCACTCGCAGATCGCCTGCCACAAAAGGTACTTCTGCGCGAATATGTCCATCTTTCTCTTCCGGAATATTTTCGGAACCTCTATGCGGGACGTACCGACAAAAAACTCGAGGCCGGGGATTTGTTTGGTGTCCATGACGAGACAGCCTGGCCTGACCAGCCACTCACGGTACAGCTTCCGCGCACGCAATTTGGCCACCGTGTTTTGCTTGTCAGTCCGGTTTGGCGCTTTCCTTAAAAACCTTAAAAACACGAAGCACAGCCCGCTTCATGATCTGCTGGACGAACCACTTTGACGAATTGACCACGTCTCGGGTGGAAAGGTTCGGGTTATTCTTAATGTATCGCGCCTTCTCTGGGTATTCCGGCGCGGTCTTCGTTTCCTGGCACATCTTCACAACGCGGGACATGGTGGAATGGTGGATTCTAAGCCTTTTGCCGATCCATCTGTGCGACTGACCAGGATTATCGATCACCGCGCTCAAGATTTGCTGGCGTAGTTCTTCTTGTTTCGAATGCATCTTGAAAACTACTTGACAGATTGCAATAAAATTTTGCACACATAAACATAATACTAGTATAACCCAATATTTCATTAATTTTTACCCACGCCATAAAAAATTACACCCAAAACAAAGTATCGCATTTTTTCCGAGTCCAATCTTTAGTTTGACGCGGCATACTGCACAGAGAGCTGATTGGCCAAAGTTTTCTGGAGAATGTAATGGTTTTACAATTATCTAAACATAATTTCAGCAAATTTTACTTGCTTAAATCTCCAAATCAATCAATCAAAATCTGTATTTCCTGTATTTATCCGTATTTCTGAGGATATGTTATTATTATGAATATTTTCAGGTCATCAGTGAAAAAAAAGTCATCATATAGTAGAATAACTGCAACGTCATTGATAGAGAGCTAAATTGAACATCCTGATCACTTTATGTGTGATCATGGCCAGTTGCAAAAGAACATTTTCACCTTTTTTTGTGGAGGTTCCTATCCTGCTTGAAACAATCCATATTGCAAAGATAGAGAAAACAACGTGACTTACCAAGCAGGAGCGAATTACTTGATAACTGGCCTTGGTATTTAAGAGCTCAGATCAAGAGGTAAAATACCTAAGAATTTCTATTCTTATTCGTATTTTGATGACATTTGCAGAGTTATAGAGTAAGCCAAACAACTTCTTTTCGGCTCGTACGTATAAAAGGCCAGAACTTTCTCGGATTCCTGCGTAGATTTTTCTGTACACTAATATCTATGGCCTGGTAGCGTTAGTAAATTTTGAAAATCTTTTGAATATCGCAATAAGTATACGTTCTCCTACCTTTGAGTTTAAAACTGGAGCAATACCGCACTGGACTAATTTGTAGGACTTAATGAACACAACAATTTCATTGTAAGTCATAGTCAAAAAATTTATTTTGTGTTGCAACAACAATTCGCACAACTTTTCCAAATGTGAATGTTATTCATTAACTGTTATTTGCCACATGCCAAATTTCCTTATAGAAATAGCGAATTTTTTTCTACCAGAACTCAAGTAATGAACAACGTGCACCCTTTCTACGGTAGAATAAAGAATCTTTATTCTCAGAATCAAGCTAATGTAATGGAATTCCAAGCAATGACAGCCATCGTCTTTAATGCTAGAGGAATCGCTGAAGCATGTTACCAATTTATTGTTGCCTGCTCTTCTTATTCGCAGGTAGCTACAGTGGCACCCGTTTCATCGGAATCGAGAATGTGAAGGAAGAAACGGATTCCGATAGAACCGATGTGCATAAACAAGCATCTGCCAAAGAAATGTCTTTTATTATCTGATGGAAGGAAACCATAGTAGAGCTAAGCAGCCTGTTTGGAATCAGCTATGTGCTACCCAGATTCCCAAAAAGACGCATACACTAATTGCATACACTTATTTTATCAAAATATGCAAACATACTTATGCGTTGTTGTTATTGTTTCATGTGGGATTTACATGTATGTAATATTTATTTAAAAAGTTCTGTAATACCGGTCAAATCCCACAGTGCGAAATTTTGTCACGATTCCCATTGTAGAAACATATACTGTACAGAGCCGGCAATGCAAACTGTGAAATGAGAATGTTTGCTCAATTACAGTCGGGTCTCCTATAGTACGGTAGGTGGCACAATTTCCCCATACTGATCTACTTGAACTGATATCTTGTATGTAGTTTGGGTCTATAATATATCATAGTTATCAATCCGCAATCAGCATAATTAACTAGGCAGCCTAGAAATTAGGTTGGGTGGATGATTCTAGTACCGTGCAATAGGAAACCCGACTTTATATGTTTTTGTTGGAAGTCACAACAATTGACTTTTTCCGCAATATTTTTCAATTCCTGAGAAAAAAACGACAAAAAGAACAATCGACTTAACATGACTGAAAGTAACACCCACTGGAATCTTGGGAAGACTTTATCATTTGATTTACTTTTAGAGTCTGCTGTTTGCTATTTTCAGAATGAAATGAATAAGAGTATTCGAACAAATGGATCATTGACTCACTAATGCCGTTATTGTGAAGAAGTATTTCGATATCGACTCGCATCAAATCATGTTTCCTCTACTCGGCATCCCGGTTTAGTCTGGTTTTCATTTACAATAGTATGGAGCATTTTATTTGGTTTGGGGGTTTTGAGCTTATATTTTTTTGATATGTATGACAGTAATTCTTGATGCTTATAACGTTCACATGTTTATGATCAGGTAATTGAGCACGTTTGGTTTAAAAAAATGATTTAAACACAGCCAAGAGAAAATTGCTATCAAGTCACGATTATATACAAATCGATGAATCAGAATTAATCGATCAAAAAAGCTTCCTATCTTTGCCAAATTAAGCTCTAGAGAGTTGCCGTTTTCGGCAGAATTGTTTGGAATATAAAATGTAGTCATTTGACATTATCAGATAAGTTTTCGATTTTGCCACAGAGATTGCGCTGCAGTCTATCTTTGTCAAATGAAGCTTTAGAGAGTTGCCGTCTTGGGTGAAGTTGTTGAGCATGCCTTCTTTTTAGTTCCAGATCTTGCCGAAGAGATTGCACTGCTGTCAATCTTTGCAAACTGAAGCTCTAGAAAGTTGTCGTCTTCGGCAAAGTCTCTCAGTATGAAATGTTCGTTTTTTGGCATTATTACATTAATTCCATATCTTGTCGCAGACATGGAGATCTTTACTATATGAAACTGTAGAAATTAGCCGTCTTTTACAAAGTCTTCATCGCTTCTCGGCCTAAAGGCTAAGATCAAAGTGTTTTACTAAGTTTACCAGTATCTAAAATGCAGTTATAAGATGAGGTTTTTTTTTTTATTATCGTTAATATTTTGGCCTAAAGGTCTCAGATCTTCATGAAATTTTGTCCACGAGTAGAGTTTATGGGTTTATGAAAAAAAAACATTAAAAACAATCGGTATGCTAGTTTTTGCTGGAAACACCTATTGAAATTTTCGGTTTATCACAAAACAACCAATTTAAAAAATCCATAAATTTCGAGAGCTTTATTTTGCAGAGATAGACTACAGCGCCATCTCTTCGGAAATATCTGGAACTTATATGATAATATCAAAAGACGACAAATGACATACTGAAAACTTAACCGAAGATGTCAACTCTCTAGAGCTTTACTTGGAAAAGATAGACTTGCAGCGCCGTCTCTGCAGCAAGATCTGGAACTAATCTGATATTGAAAAAATATGACAAATGGCATAATGACAAACTTTCGCGAAGACGGAAACACTCTAGCGCTTCATTTGGCAAAGATAGGCTGCAGCGCCATCTCTGCGACATAAGCAGGAACTAATATAATAATTTCAAAAGACAACAAATGAAATACTGAGAAACATTGTGGACTCTCTACAACTAGTCTTGAATATTTTGTACGCATTTCTATGATTATTGAAATAGACAAAACCTCCTTCCCTTTGTTGCAGATTACTGGTCGTCAATGTTACTGGTACCAGATTTTTGAAGTCACCAATGCTTTTTTGAAACCATATCCTTTCAAATGAAGTATAAAAATTGTGTCTGGGATGAAACTTCGTAATTCTTGAAAGGGTTGAAATCCGGGTCAATATTGACCGTAATGTCTTATGTGTCAGTTTTTGTTAATACCCGAGGAAGGTTAAAAGCATGTGGTTCATGATTCTGTAGTTAATGGTGAACATCTCGCGTAGTAATGAAGCGTGCAATAGTCGAGTCTGCTCAGACTTTAAAAAAAGCTAGATCATTTAAAAATGGGTCACTTTAAAATGCGTGCATTCTTTCATTTTCTTCCAATTGAAATTTGTTTTAGAATGAAGGTAAAGTAATTTTATATCATAAAAATAACTATAACAAATCGTTTATGGTTATTTAAAAGATATACTCGCATTTTTCTGTTGATGCCGCTCATTAGCCGGCGCACACCTTCTTCAGTCATGGTTCTGGGTAGCTGATTCGACCAATCCTTTCTCAGACCAATGTCACTGGTCATCTCCAGTTTCCACTTAATTATCGCCCAATACTTCTCTATTGAACAGAATTATGGACAATTGGTGGATTCAGTTCTTTTGGAATCAACTGGACCCTTTTATTGCTGTACGACTACAGCACTTTCTTGCTGAAATGGCAGCTGGCTAGATCTGGCCAAACCGTAACTGGACCATCATCGGAAAGAGTAAAATCCGATTGTTGAGGCACTCTTTTTTCTGCAATGCCGAATTCTTCGTTTTACCCGTCACAAAAACTTATTTCCCCCGAAAATAAACTTGAATCTACCAGGCAAGTGCCAAGTTGGAAAACAAGTAACCGTGTTGTTTTTTTTTTTTTTCTATTTATTTTTTATTCCTTTTTATTCATTTATTATCGAGATTTTCAGCCCTGATCTGGTTTATCTCCCGTCATATCCACTCAAATACCTTTTGTGTATTTTCGTAACTTTTCCGGCGGTAAGATTCGAAGTCGTGACTTTGGCGTAAGAGGTATGAATGCTAACCACAACGCCAGGGCCGCCCCTTGTCGTTTGTTGTTGTTGATTGTTTGTTGGACGAACATATATGTGATATGTGTGGTAATTATAATGGTTAAACAAAACAAACAAATTACAGTCTGCGTTCGGCAAAGTGCCAGTAGCATCCCATCATATAACGGCATTGTAAATACAGTGTGTCTCACAATAGTTGTCACTTTTTTTCCGTCTTGGTTTATATCAGCTGGGTAATTTTAACCGCCGAATTGATTATACCCGTTTTGTATTCTTTTGACAGCTTAACACTTAAGATAAATAAGCGATTCCGTTTGTTTAAATTTATCAGCTACCATGGAAGCCATACAAGAGCAATTTTTAAAATTACATTTGCAAAAGCTTAGACCGTGTCAGATATTCAATAGCATTGAGAAGTTCGGAGTGAGTAAGGGTTTTATTTTTCGTTCCTTGAAACGGTTCAAGGAAACAGGATATGTCCATATTCAACACAAAGAAGGTGCCAGACGAACTGCCAGAACGAAGAAAAAGATCAAATGTGTGAGGGAGCGAATAAGACGTAATCCGGACATATCTGGCCGTAAATTGAGCAAACAATTTCAAATATCCCCTGCTTCAATGAAAAGGCTACTCAGACATGAACTGGAATGCAAGCCGCACAAGAAACAACGGGTTCACGGTCAAAAACAAGCCAGGGTCCAAAAAAGCAGAAATCTTTTGGTTCGGCTCGGTGACTGCGAAATTTTATTTTTGGATGAAAAGCTTTTCCTCCGTCAGGACAGTCATAATCAACAAAATGATCGTGTGTATGGCAAAAGTCTTAGAAACTTTATCTTCTTTTCATAGAATTAAACGTAAAAATCAACGCTGAACATTACATCGATCAGTATTTAAAGGTGCCTACTGCATCCCATCATGTAACGGCATTGTAAATAATTATCCCCTAATCGGTGTTGGTGAGGGTCCAGAAACCCAACATAGAGTTTCTGATAGTTAATTTTTTTTGAATTTGACTTCAACTTCAAAAAGTGAGATTGTTATTTTTCTCATTTTTGTTTGTTTGTTGGCTAGGATAGGTTCAGTCTTGAAGCGCCAGGATCTCTAAGCCATTAAAAATAAATCTGTTGGAAGGAATGTGAAAGTTTCATCGAAATCACAGATGGTTAAGCCTACAAGTATCAGATTTACCAGAAAACTGCTCACTTGCATGAATCCTGAACGTTTTAAAGTTGTTTTTGCAATTAAAAACAGCATTTAGTGATCGTAAATGTTTTTCTAAAACAAGAGTCAACTATTTCATCCCAAGACACAACAAAGCAAAAAAATCAACATAAAATGAGTCTATCTCGATGATTTCCACTAGATCTGAATTTCTAAAACTTTTAATGTTATGAGAAAATCGAAAAACTCCCAAGCTATCATGGCTGCTGCCGTCGGTTCTCATGTATCTGACTAACTCGTGATAGATAGAAGATGAAAACAGGTGCAAATTTATTGAGGGTATGTCAAGAGACGATATATAGCATGGCTTCAAAAGATAGAATCTGGGTAAACGGTTCTGCCAGCTGGTTCGGTGAAGGATGAATTTTTAAAGCTACGAATCTATTTTGTTCGAAAATTATTGAAACTTTCAATTTGCTCACGTGAACTAGCAATGCTATCAACTGTTAGATTTTAAGAAGTTTTTTTTTGGTTGTTGGAAACTGTCAACAGAAATGACTGAAAACTGTTTGTCAGTTTTGTGAAACCACTTTTGATCTCGCTTGAATTTCCATCAAGTAGACAATCTGTATCTTGTTTCTATAGAAACGAGATATATCAATCATTGTACCTCTACTAATTTGAATGCAAACTACGCCTACTAAACTGCTTCATGGAATTTCGTTTGTTGGTTCAACGAAAAGAAAACGTCACCAAACTCAATGAATGATGCATGATTTCACAAATGTAAAGTTACTGCAAAGAATTCACTTATCAAGTGATCCGTAGGCAAGTTATGGTGAGAAAACGAATATCGTTCCAGATAACAGGACAAATGTGAAAATGGCATGCGGTTGCTCCGAGCATGGAAGGTTATTGGCAACTGCTGGTTGTCAAGGGAAAATCGTCAAACTCGTTTGTAAAGTGTTTTCCGATGAGAACATGTATGAGTTTAGGACGAAAAGTAACAAAATCAGTTCCAAATCTCATCAATAAAAGAGTGCCATGTGGCAATCACCACCATGTCACGTATAGCACTAAAATGGAATCGTTCGATTTTCGTTTGAGCAAGGATTTATATTCGTTGTTTGCTTAGTGTTACTGCACACATCCTGAATTCAGTGGCTTGGTGATATCAACCCGGTCCATGGCAGCCAATGGTTCTTTGCCCACGTGTCCGTGTCCGTGCTTTTGGCATGATAGTGATTCCCAAAGGGTGATCCAGACAGTGGTTTCAAAATCCAATTGAGCAAACATCTCATAGCAAAGCTATCGATTACACCATCGAGGAAACGCAACAGGCAAACAATCCAGACAGTCATATGCTGGGGCTGACCAACATGTCAATCGCTCACAGCAACTACCCACATATGGTGTGTTTTTGGATGAATTGTTGCTCCCACGAGAGTCGAAAGGATTTTCCCACCCATGTGAGATTGTGTCTTTCACCAGTAGCGCTGAATTGATGATTCTTAAGTTGTTCAAATAATTCTTTCTGGCCTTTTGTAAACTAACTATCCGAAACTATCTATTTTTCAAGTTATTATTAATAAGTAACCTAATTTTGTGGATCGTCAATTATGAGTAGAATTATGAAGAAATTCAGCAAATTTTGTAATCGTAAAAAGTTCGAACCTTCATATAACTCCTCCATACAGAGATACACAGATTTTTTACACTAATCTTCAACTTCAGGAGAGAAATAATTTTTTGAGATATGCAAAACTGGCAAGTAACTTTATTGGCACACTTGAACAAGGATTCATAATCGTTCATTTGCTTCAAGAACTTTTATACTTTAATAAAGATATAAATAACATCATCATAAGACTTGGAAAAAATACACACCTGTATATGAGAAACGAGTAAATTTTCTCAAACCAGGAACAGAACGCGCCCCCTCAAGTATGGCGATATCTTGCATTTACGGACTATGGCTAGGAGGACTCACTACTGCTTCATCCTAAAAAAAACAACATTTTTTACGCAACATTCAGCTGTTAAAACATAACTCCTTACTAGGCATTGAGGCCACCACCATGTACAACTCCCTACCTATTTATACTACTGTCTGGTTATTAGCAAAACCGGTACCGCATAAACCAGACAAACCGACAAACAACGTCCGTAGCTATATCGGGCTCGAGCGAGTAAAATGCTACCGCACCGAAGAAGCCCCCTTTTCCATTTCACTATCTCACTGTCATGGTGCTCAATATTACTGTCGCTTAAACCTTATCCGTAGTCGCGTGTGGTGGTGCACTGTCTCCTCGAATGGCCAGTTGAAGAGTCGTTTCTCTGTCAGGGACAGTATTTCGGAAGTGGAAAATTGAACGAAGTTAGGTATTGCGTGAATCAGGCGAGATGCTTCCTGTACTAACCACGGGGACCTACTGAGTGTTCACTTGTTTACCCTCTAAATACAAACACACTATCAGCCTTGTATGTAACTCAAAGCAGTGTTTTTTTTTTATTTCACACATTGCGTGAAGCTTTGCGCGGGAGAAAGCGGTTGGCGTATGTTTCGCAATACGCAGTGGATTGAATAGTGGCAACCTACGAAACAGGAAAACATCGTATCGATCAAGGGTGTGTTGTAATGACTGATATGGTGATAGGGACTTGAAACTAGAAACTGATTATGAACTCAAAGTTAGAAGAACTGTTAATATTTCCGTACCGTTATGTCCATGAAAAATTGGAACCACAGTTTGATCTGCTTCCAGGATAAAAAGGTTATGAATATTTGGGAACTAACTAAAATGGTTCGGGATTATTAAGCAGGACTCGGAGAGTGTCGAGCTCAGACTTCTCGAGGATTTTTGATTATGTTCTTTCAAGCCCTACAAGTTCAATAAATTCGAATACACGCGTTAAATGAAAATGGGAGCGACCCCGGCGTAGTGGTTAACATAACGTTCTCGCCAAAGTTAAGAGTCAAAATCTTACCCCGGACAAGTTACGAAAAACACCCAGTATCTACGACGGGAGATGAACCAGACCGAGGTTGAAAATCTCGATAATATAGAACGAAAAAAACAAAATAAAAACTCCATGTATTCTTTTCTTAGGAATTTTTTTTTAATCAGTATTTATTGAGAACCTTTACGACATATTTGCTGTCAGAACCAATCCCCCTCCCACCTTTGTACTAAATGACGAGCCTGAGACGTTTTTCAAAAGAATCGCACGCGGTAACGTAACTCGTCCATCGGAATCTCGTCCCAGATCTTGGAAATGAGCTTCTTAAACTGATCCATAGTGCTTACTTGATGTCCAGCATGTACGACCATACAGAAAAGTCCAGGGGATTAACATCCGGGGAGCTGGGAGGCCACAAAGTCTTATCGAGAAAATCAGTCAAATTATCCCGACACCACGCTTGGACGATGTACGCCATGTGGGCCAGTGCACCGCCCTGTTAAAAGATGTATTGATCCTTCCCGTAGAGATCCCGAAGTGCCGGGGCCACAATCTTCCCCAGAACCTCGGTCTTGTAGTACGTGGCGTTGATTTTCATGTTTTTCTCGATAAACACTAGTGGGAGCATCCCACGCCTGAATAAGGCCCCCGCACAAGTGCCGTGCATTTTCATGACGGTTATTAGACTATGACCATCATCCTCTCATGATCATTAGAACTCACGAATGGTGGTCAAATACTGTGTCACTCACAAACAGGTTGATCTCATTTGACCGTTTGTAATAAAAGCCTACATGACTGCTGGAGAATGTGATATGAAGAGAGAAGAAAAATCAATCAGTCACTAAATATCTCTGAGAACGACAGACAAATTAATAGGTATTAACCTCTGGCAATTGTTGTCGAATTTCAATTCTTTTGGCACCGTTAGATTCAAAAAATCTCCCGCTTCATGGATATTATCGGCAATGTCCGTTTGAATTTATCTGGTTCCCGGAATTCTGGATGTGGGGCTGTGGTCCGGTACGAAGACACTATGTGGGAATTTCAATTGCATTTTCCGGATCTTTGGAATAATTCCTACAAGGTATTTCTATATTGTGGACCATATGCCGACTTTTTCGTGGAACGGTCATTCTGAAGGAATCCTTGGCAATATGGGTGTCATAATTCGAGAAATGTCTCCATGAGGATATTTCCTAACGTTTTGTGGTCATCTGATGATTTGTCCCCGAATCGGTTATTCCGGAACAGGTTCCCGTGGAAATATTGGTATCAAAATTCATGAAATTGCTTCAGAAGGCCATTTCTCAACGTTTGTGACCATTTGATGATTTGTCCCCGGAACAGGAAACCCGTGGGGTTTTGAAAGGCCATGAACATTTTTAGAAGAAAACCCTGGGAACATGGCTATCAAATTTCCCCAGTAGGCTTTTCTGGCTATTTGATGATTTGTACTTGAACCGGTCACTCCGGAACAGGTTTTTGTGGGATCTCAAGCGGCCATTAAAATATTTATAAACCCTGGCAGTATGGTTTTTAAAATTCATAGAAGTTCACCAGAGAGCTTTTTCTCAACTCCTAGTTTCCCAATCACAATCGTTCTACTAATACGCTCAAAAAAGTTTTTTTAAATAGTGTTTTTAAAAAGAGTGAAAGTTTTTCTCAACGTTTTGTTGCCATTAATAAATAATTAACAAAACTAGCGACAAAACATTGAGAAATATCCTAATGAAAATAAATAATGGATTTTGAAACCCATATTGCCAGGTTTTCCTTCTGAAATTATTCATGGTTACTCGAGGCTCCACGAGAACCTGTTCCAAAATGGCAGGTCCGAGGCCAGCCTCTTCTTCGTTGTACTCAGTGAAACTTGCGTTTCTTTTATGGCTAGTATGTTTAGCTTTTATTTTAGGGATCTAATTTCCATTAATCCATCGGTGATTATATATTTTTTTAAACGCGTAAATTTTTTTGAAAAAATAAAAATAAAAATAGAATGAATGAATTCGTCGAAACCGAAAAAAACTCATCTAATCCAGCAAAACCACAAGAAATGTCCTCAAGGAAGAATTGAGATTTGAAAAATACAACAAATGTAAAATACACGGACTATTTCTGTCACAACATCGTTCTAATCCTACTACCTCAATAATGTTTTGAAAGGACATTTTATGAAACATGCTTCAACAATTTTTGGAAGCCTCAAATGGGGGTTTCAACAGGCTTCTGTCCCTTTCTATTCAGCAAAAGTTAGACAGGCAGATCTTATGCAAGGATAATTTGCCGGAATTTATCTCTCAAGTATTATGGCTGACCTCTTCACCACATGTAAGTCCATTGGACTTATCCACTTGGGGCGATAGGCATTAAGAAATTCAAAGCAACTTACAGAAAATACGGAATTAGTTTCCTGAAGAATAGATGCGTGCCACTTTTATTGCTTTTCCGAAACGGCCCAAGGCAATCATTGAAGCAAAGGTTGACCAAATTGAACGCATAGTCTATCCTGTTATACTCTATAGGAGATCCCGAAAAGAACAACAGCAATTCCTTTCAATTCAAAGCAATAAAGGTTTGTTTTTGCTTCTTATAATTGGGCCAACCCTGTATATGTTTGCCTGCATCAGGTACCCACAATAGGACTCATTCGAGCAACTTTGCGGCAGTTTGCAGGTACCTTTTCCATTTTTTGGAGTTCGATCTTGATTATACCCGCACGATCTTGATAAAAACTGCTTAATATTGGCATATACTTTACTTTTCAAATTAGGTCAGAAATCCTCAATTGGACGCAGTTTTGGTACATTTCGAAGATTATCATCTTTATGTACAATATCATACGCCTCTATTGCGCCATTAGTCTTTGCGTAATGGCTAGACGCCAGATCAGGCCAAAACTCAATATTCATGAGTTTGTTTGTCCTGTTGATAAAATCAGACACTTTTGATATGCCGATCGGAATTCAGAGCTAAGCTCGATTCGAACAATATCGGCTCCGACATTCCAACCAAACGGATTAATGTATGCTACACTGGAACCTTTTTCGGTATCTTTGTGTGTTCTATATACTTCACCTGATCACTAACACCCTCCTTTGCCTCGAAATAACTCCGGTTCCATCCCGAGTACTTCATCATCCATATGCAGATCCTGCAGAAAGCTGATGGTGACTATTGGGAACCGTCAATCCGGCATGTATCCAGCCACGTCAGGGATACCTCAAACAAGTCACCTGGGATCGTTGATCTTCCTATTTTATTTCATCGGTGTGAATTTGGTCATCGAAGGCCAACGACTTTCGTATGCAGACGATCTTAAAATCTACTTTCGAGCTCGTGTAACCGACGACTGCATCTTCCTTAAACGTGAATTTGAAGCTTTTGCCAGCTAGTGCAATTTAAGCAGAATGGTAGTTAACGCTGCGAAGTGCTCAGTAATCAGTTTTTTTCGGAAGAAAGAACCGATCATATTTACCCATAGACTCAAAGGATCAATCGTGTGGATCGAGTGGATCAAGTAAAAGATTTGGTAATTATTCGGTACTCCCAACATTCATACAAGTAACACATCTCGTATGTGGTTGATAGGGCGTCGAGGACACTGGGCTTCATCTTCAGGATAACAAAAAAATTCTCCGACATCTACTGCCTCAAATCACTGTACTGTTCGCTGGTGCGATCCACATTGGAGTACTGTTCTACAGTTTTGAACCCAAATTACAACAATGCTGCAGAGAAAGTCGAGTTCGTTCAACGACGCTTTATTCGATTTGCTCTAAGGAACGTGCCGTGGAGGGACCCGTTTCATCTGCCCAGCTATGAAAAGCCAGTTGATCCATCTGGAGCTTTTGCGTACAAGAAGACAAATCTCGTGAACGCTTTTTATTGCAGATACATTACAAGGCAGAATAGACTGCCCTGCAATTCTGGAGCAAATAAATGTTAACGTTCAACCTAAATAGAGCGCTTCGAAACAACATGATGCTAAGACTACCTCTCCACCGTAGCAAATGCAGCATGAACGGTGCCATCGGTGGAATACAGCGAGTAGTTAACCGGGCCTCTCATCTATTCGACTTTCACCTTTCACGCCAGATGCTGCGTCGGCGTTTAACTACGTTTTTCAATGGTGCTTCCGGTGTTGAATAACTAAAGTTCTGTCCAGTTATAATCCGGAATCACTTATTGTGTTGCAGTGGCACGGAAAGTGACTGCTGCAAGAATTCTTTTACAGCGGTTTGTTAACCTAGGCGACCACTTTCTGTGGTATAGATTCCACGGTGTTTCGTGCAGTGAGTCAAAAGTTATTCCAGATGGAAGCTGACAGGAGAGAAAAAAATCTGCACCCACGTTGATAATATAACGTGGTCAGCAATGAAAATCGCAAAAACGTTGAAAATTGACAAATCAAACGTGTATGGTGTGCTCAAACGTTTCAGGGAGTGAAAGAGCGTGAAGCGAGTGCCTCAAGGTAAGCGTCGTAGGGGAACATATGACCGCAAGCTGAACCAGAAGGTGTGGAGAATGACTGAGTTAACAGTGGACTATCAGATAATGAAATCGCACAAAAATACGCTGCTGCTTGCAGGATATCGTTCTTATCGAGCCAGCAAGCAACTAAACAGAACGTCGAAGCAAAATTTCGTCACCAAAACTCGAGCTCGGAAATTGTACCAGCAGGTTTTGACGAAGTACCAAGGATTTCTGCTCATCGACGATGAAACATACGACAAAATGGATTTCGGAAAGCTTTCTGGCCAAAAATTCTACATGGCGACGGCACGAGGAGATGTTCCTGCGAAGTTTAAGTTTGCTTTTATGGACAAATTTGCCAAAAACTGATGATTTGGTAAGGGATATGCAGCCCAAAGACCAAAGTGTACGTGACAAATAAGACGATGAACTCGATGCTGTACAAGGAAGAGTGCCTCAAAAACCGCGTACTACCTTTCATTAAAGCCCATAAAAGTCCCGTGAAGTTTTGGCCAGATTTGGCGAGTTGCCACTACAGCCGGGAAGTCATCCAGTGTTACCGTAATAATAACGTAGATTTCTTCGATAAAAACATAAATCCACCCAACTGGCCGCAGTTCCGGCCCATCGAAAGATTTTGGGCAATAACGAAGCGAAAGCTTAAGAAACGTGGAAAAACCGCTAGGGACGCGACTCAGATGACCAAAATGTGGAACCAAATGTGCCAAGGAAGTTAACTCCGGAGGTGTCCAGCATTTGATGGGAGGAATAAAGAAGAAAATGCAAATTTTCGTTAGAAACGAAAAGAAATGATTTGTATTGATATATTTTCCTTAAAGAACAGTAAATTACCTTTGTTTTAATGTATTAAACTTATTTGTACGTCAATCAGTAACCGAGATACATATGGTTTTGTTATTTCGGATTCTAAATTGACATAGCATTATATGACGGCATTTTTATACATGTATTTAATTATTTGACCCTACGCTTGGACTAAATCTATTTTCAACATCATTGGGGCCTGCTTGAGCGTGTTGATGTCAAACAACAAATAAACAAATAAACAAATTGCATGCGAAGAAGGCTTTTTGTACCAAAGTTTTTAAGCATAGTTGCTCAGTCTTCCGAAACAGCTGGTTTCACTTTTCTTTCTGTTATTCATGTTTCTTCTAGATTTTTTGTATGGATTTTCAACAATATTGGCAGTTGCTTAACGTGACACTCTTTCTTGAGATCCGTTTGCTGTCCAATTTTTCAGAACCGCACTTTCTGGCAGATAAGTGAATGGAAACAAACAGCTTGGTTTTCCCACGGCCAGTGCAGTACGAGATCAAAAGCAAATTTTGCTCCAATTATAAGAGAATACTAGCAGCATGCAACTTGAATGCAACTCAATTAAGTCACAATCAAATAATTGCAATCAATTATGTCAGTTTTGAATTGCTTGAGAAGTGTCAGAATCTGATTTGATATGGATTGAGTAGATTAGAGCTAAATCGATACTTTGAACGATTTTTACAACAAACTAGACATATATTATAATTATTGGTTACCAATTTGGTAGGGAATTGTCATTTCTCTTGGAATGTTTACATGACTAAGTTTTAGTTTTCCTTACAGTGAGTCTATTTTCGTATGTACAAATATTGAAATAGAATTGTATTAGATGTCTTGTCTCTGATCTCTTGATTATGAAAATCACATTATAAAACTTCAAAGGAATTCTCAGCCTATCAATATGGGAAGCATCAGGCGAAATGAGTCCGGTGAAATATTGAAATAAACTATTACGTCAAAATACCATCAGTATTAGCCATCAACTTAGTCAAACCATCCGGACGCATCCTATTAGTTACAACACTCCTCAAGCGATTCACTTTCGTTTCATGTTTACTGAGCAGTGACAAAGCGCTCATCTCATTATCAAAGACGTCGATGAAGCGCCGTTATGTGGGATGTTTGTGTTTTGCGGCTCTCCCGCGTAGTTTCATATGCCTAATAAATACACATGGGCACAACCACATGCGTCGGTATCCAGCGAAATGATTCCGGCTGACTGGTTTTTCATACTAGGCTATAGGCTATATCCACTTATCGCTGTTTTGCACTGTCCGATGAGCATTCACACATCCACCAGTTGCTGCCGTCTTTACCTGTTGCTCTCTTTGCTCTATCAACAAAACGCATCAATGCAAGCCATTGAGCAGCTCTAGATGCTAGTTTTTTTTTCTTCAAATTTTCGTAACCCTTACCCTCAATGATTTAGTAGATACGTCGAAGTCGTTGAAGTGGTTTTTATGTTGTCCTTTTATTAATTGTGACGGTTGCGGCGAGCTTGAACTGGCAGCACTGCCCCCCCTTTCTTTATCCATATTTCTTTTAGAGTTAGAGAAGAAGCGATCTGTTTGGTCCGATGGTATTACCTCACAACTCCAACACGTGCTTTGCCGTGCACGACCGGAATAGCCGGTTACCGGGTCGCTTATGTTACGCGACCAGGCTTGCTATGAGGGTAGGGTTGCTGCGATGACACATTCGTTGGAAATTATTGGAAATAAATGTAATTCTTCGGAAATATAAATATTAACTGATCAGTTGAACACACCCACAAAATAGTTTCTTTTCTAACGAGTTTTGCTGAAATTCTGCTCGAAAACAATTCCGTATGATGAAGTAAGAGGATCGTTTAATTTTGATCCCATCATTTTCTTGTAGCTCAAGACATTCAATCCATAAATTAATATGCGGAACTCCTTCATAAAACTGAGCGTGCATGTTAAAGTTGCCTATTAGATCTACTATAGTTCCTACAATCCATCCAATATTTTTATTCAAGTAGGTTTATAACCTGAACCCCCAGCAAACCAAAGAGGCTAGATCGATATCCATGAAATGAAAATAGTAATGTACTCCAAGTTCGCCTGTCTACGTTACGAAAAGTTCGTGATTGGTAGCACAATTGTATTGTAGGAATGTTTACAACAGGAAAAAAACGCTACAAGTTTCCTTGAAGCCATTCGAAGAACATTTTCATGAGTTGTTATCAAACTGTATTATAACACACAAAAAAACACAGATATAGAGTACCTACAATCCAAACGTCATCCGGATTGAATATAGGAAGAACCATCAAACAATAAGTTGCGGACCGCATCTGAAGAAGAAGATGACGGATAAGTTGGAAAACAACAAGGAAGAAGGTGTCGAATAATGTGTCCTAAATAAAGCAATCTTCGCAATTACCACAAAACATTCCCCAACCACATCTTATGACATGTGTCATAAATTTTCATTAGATGATCATCACATTGCTGGCAGATTTGACCAACACTCTTTTCGTGGCGCGTGTGGAATTTTATACCTGCTCCACTCTCAACCACCAGTATTGAGCAATCGTGAAACACCGACAGTGGGTAAGTGGCAATCAAACATTTTTCCATCGACATTTTCTAATTACCGTAACGAACCGAGTGAATTACAAGATTCAGCAACACCAACGTCGATAACCGAACAATTATGAAACAATTAAATCATTCAAAATCGATTGTTCAATTGGGGCACTGAAAAGCAGCTCTCCTTACTTAACGCGTACTAGTAGTACAATTGACTAAGACTCCGTGATTTATTGGAACATGTATCTGGAAACTGAGCAAGCTACTTACCTTCATTTTGTCGCTGTTTCCGCGTTTCGACGGGGTGCACTGCTATGATTGTTACGGTGCTTGGGTAATGTGTCCTAATTTGATCTTTGTTCAGCAAAGTAGAATTCCTATTACTACAAGAAACGTTCTTCTGCCAAGCGTCGTCAGGCAGGAAGCCGAACACAATGGGAAATGATTAATTACAAAGACGACAGAATTAGTTTGCAGCACTTCCTTCGCGTAAAGTTGACACTGATGTTGTAAGGCGCTCAACTTCACCAGCGATGATGACGAGGACACTTTCTCGAAAAATATACACTTTCGAACTTTATCCCGTTCGCTTGGCTCGGACTCTCTGCAACACTTTTTTTTCTTGCCAAAAATGATCGAAATAATTTCACTTCATTCAGCGCTCGAATAAAATACAGACTAAAAAGAAAAAAAAAAGATGAAATGTGCAAAAAGCATGCAATGCAACTTGAGCTTGGATTTTTAAAATGGAACTGAACTGATGTGTTGTGTATTGTTTTCAAGTTTTTGATTTTTGTTGTGCTATTGCGCTTTTTCCGTTGTTAGCTCTCGTTGAGTTGAATGAAATTATTATCATTTGTGTTGATTATATGCTATCGAGTGAGCTTTAGGCAAGGAAGCATAATGTCATTCATCACTGGAACATTTTATCATTTCACACTTTTTCCGGTGTCGGATGGGTAGGCGAATGATGTTTTGCCAAGTTGTGCTTTGTTTGCCCCTTTTTTCCGTGCCGGCAGAGTGAAATGTGCCTCTGCTGTGCTGCGTTGTGTTGGGATTGGATTTCTCTATCACGATTGAATTACCCCTCTCTGGGTGGCTGGTTAAGGTTAATATTTGAACACGGGTGGAATGGTTCGTGTGTGAGCTATGATGGTTACATAACGGAGTGTATTCAACTTTAAGATTTACGGCTGAAACGAGAGGGTTGGTGTTTTTTTTCTCCTGAATGAATCAAGGTCAGTAGTATTGGATGATTTATTTGAGCTCTAGTAGAAGAGTCTGTTTTGCTACAATTGCGCTTCTTCGAGTGCCTTTTGTTGGGAATTTATAATTTTATCAACCCTTTAATTACAATGATGGACCAAAATTTGCAATGCTAGTTGAAAAAGCTAACTTGTTCGACCTGCGACCTACTAAGTACCAAATAAGGGCCGCTGTTACCAAATAAGGGTTAATATTTCAACCGAATAGTTAGCACAGTTTTAATAACATTTCAAACTTCAAGGCTTTTCTGAACATGCTTGTGCAAAAAAAAAATATCATTAGAACAAAGGGTGTCCACGCAAAAAATGCAGTACTCTAAGGTTGCTTAAATCTTTTAACCTTGGTTCGATTCATCAAAAACGATTTCAAAATGCTTTCATTGCAATGTGTGAGTTTCATCAGCAGCTGGGCAATAGAAACAAAAACGAAGTCAAAGAAACTGCTCGTTCGCGTGAAAATTCAGCGCATGTACTTCGAAAAAACAGAGGATTTTTTAGATCGTGACATCGGAAAAAAGTTGGGTGCTGTTCAATCATCAATTTCTCGAAAGCGGGTCGAAGTGCGTCTGACTATCGATTTCAAGCAAGGATGATATGATAAATTCGTTTGAATACTGTTAAGCATCACAAACGGGCAGATGGGGCTTTCGACCAGAAACCAAACTTCTCCGTTCAAGATGTAGCACAAAAACGCAATCTGACCAAAAGTTTCATCCGGACCGTATGTTCGTGGATCAGAAAGTATTGCGCCGTAGCGAACAACAACATACAGTAGCAAAAAGCCATGCACGTTTGTTATATTCTCTTATGTTAACGAAACCACAATGCAGTGTGAGGACGAACATCAATCATATCCGGGGAACCAATATGGAAATTTTAATGTTCAAGAAACCTCAGAAAATGTAAAACTTTTGAAAACTCGAGAAATTTTAGATTTTGCAAGCGATTTATCCGTGCGGAAAGTGGCGCACACATTACTCGTTTTTATTTCAATACCCTCGCAGTTTGAAGGCATTCGGATGATTTACTTTATTTTGCCGAGTATTTTATGTAATGCAGTTTTATAAGCTTAGCTTGGAGATAAATCAGTCCAGATGGCTAGAAGTCGTACATAAGTGATAACTGAAAACAGAATGAGTGCAGTATGTTATATATAATATGTACAAATTTGTTAAAAATTGTACTGAATAGATGATTCGGAAAATTAAGAAGCAATAATTTTGTTTTTTAAAACCGATGACTGATTTTTTTTTTAAATAGTGTTAAATATTCTGTGGGCGATCAGTGCATTTCAAAAGAAAATTTGACAAAGAATTTCGTTTTTTTTTCTTTTCAAAAAAAAATTGAGAAACTTTATTCTTCTTAAGTCTCTTCTGAATAAAT
The DNA here is from genome assembly GCA_034211315.2 of Aedes japonicus. Classification (NCBI taxonomy): domain Eukaryota; kingdom Metazoa; phylum Arthropoda; class Insecta; order Diptera; family Culicidae; genus Aedes; species Aedes japonicus. The sequence goes on along the minus strand of JASCZW010004162.1, from coordinate 87,397 downwards.
TGCATCCTATAAATATGATCGCATATTATGCCTTCATATAGTCGTATTGCATTATGTTTCCAAAGGAATCTAAAAACTAAAATGCGAGTACGGGTGTGAAATAAGAAAATTCACCTAAAATTTCGTAACGAACCGAAATCAGCAAGCAAGCTAAATCTGTATAATAAGTTATACATGTTACATTTAACTAATTATGTTTTTTGTTGTTGCATGAAGCACAGCCAGTCAAGGTGGCGGATTTGCAATCTTCTTGCCTTGACCTACCCTGTGTGTCCCTACGCTCAATTTCAAACTACTTCTATTCAATTACACAGCCATCCGAAAGCTATTGTACTAATCAATACTTTCTTTTCACATTTTTGGTTTACTGTCCACCCCTAGGGTTGCATGTTGATAAGAAGGATAACAGATAGGGTAAAGGGATGTAATGCTAGTCTAGCTCCTTCATTCGGCCCATGTTCCAAATATATTATCAATTCTGCAATAATCAACAAAATTATCTTCCTATTAAGAAGACCAATTTAATTCGAAGCAATTCAGACTTTATTAATAAATTTACTGTTGTTTAATTCCGTCAAATTAACGATTTTCTAAGCTTTTCAGACATCATGAGTTTGCTGATTAACCTAAACAGATTATCGCCATGATCTTTGAATGATCTTAATTTTGTTGAATTGAACCGATAAACCATAGATGTACAGAAAACAACAAGAAAACGGTGGACCCAATGTTAGGAATATATTTTTTTTTCTTTGTTCCCACCTTTGGCCTGTTGTCAGGATAACCTAAGTATAAATGATGTATTTGGTAAGATTTTCAATGGAAACGTATGAGTTTCGATTGTATATTCTGAAAATGGCTCATCTAAACACAAACCAAAGGAAGGGTTGTGCAGTGTGAATTATTAAGTTTTCATTATCAAAGGGCCAATGAATGTGAAAATCTCTTAAGTATGTCAAAGCAGTTTAATTTTTTTTAAAGTTTATGTTGGGTAAAGCGAATAAAGTTGGCAATGCTTAAAATCATAAAATCAGGAAGAAAGCCGTACGAAGATTGCATTTTATAAAAAATAAATCAAATGGGACGAGTAGACCCAATTCGAGGCTTCTAGACCTACATTACGTCCATATCCCTCGAAAATTTCTAACTAAATTAAATGATTTGTAAAGTTTTTCATGATACATACTACAAAATGTTTTATTAAACATGTCTAAGCAAGTGTATAACTAGCTAAGTATCGCTTACAGCTGAAAAATTGTATGAGTCATAAAAAAATGTAATCAATCGTTTCACATTTGGCTCAGTTAAGGGACACTGTGAGTTTATCGATTAAAATACTTTAAAATTTTGATAGCTTGATCAACGTGTACGCCGAAAATTTGGTAGCAGGCCATGGCATACACACAAAAAAGGAATATTGTTTTATTAGAAGTTTTGTACTCTACTTCTAAGAAGTGATTAGTTTTCATTAAATTAAAAGTAAAATTATCTACTACGAAAATTATGTTTTCGATTTGAAAGTGTATTTTTTCGGTTCAGTGTGTAAATTTAAAAGTGAGTTCTTTTACCATGAAAATTGTAGAACTGTCAAATCCACCATTACAAAGCAAGTCATCGTCCTCGTCGTTTGAAATTTTTCAAACAAATTTTTACAAACAAGTTGAAAAAAGTTTCAACTGGATGACGGCGGTAGATATTTTCAATAACGATGCTTTCCTTAGGGCGACCAATCGCTGTCTAAAGAATGAGTACGTTACTACATGAATGGTAATGTTTTATTTGAAATAATCATCTCTTTTTTTGTAGCGCTACTACAAACGACGACGAACGGCAGCAGATGCCAGATGTTCCTCAGGTGCATTACGGGTGATAACGGCTGACATGGATCTCTCGTAATGGAAAACACCACGAAAGTTCATTTTGCATTAAACTAATTTGCTCCGATTTTTAACAATCCCATGGTTTCGAATTGGCAATTCTACAATTAATCCGAAAATAAATCCTTTTATTTTACAATTGCTTTTTTTTAATTTCAATCCAAAAAGCACATTTTTAATTTAATTGCACTTAACTTTCTGGACAAAAGTTCACTTTGGAATAAAAATAATTTCCTTTCTTTTTCAACAATGCCACAGTTTTGATTTGACAGTTCTGCAATTCATTCTGAAAATTTCAACTTTTAAATGTACAGAGCAGGATATTTTTGAATTGACGGTTTGATGGTTTTTGTAAGCCCGGTCACGACAGTAATGACCTTATTAAGAGAGCCATCGATTAATTAATTCGTTAGGCATTAAATGTATTTCGGCTTGAACTTGCGCATGTTCGTATCTTACGTTGTTCAAGTGTATTATGTATGATAAGAACCTGGACGTTAAGATCAACGCATCTACGTTAAGATCAACGGGTGGAATTCATGATTTATGAAAATGATAATTGATGAAAAACGAAAATTGGGGGATTTGCGTATTCTAGACAAGCCAAGCAGAGTTCACTTCTTTATGAGTATTTGCACAGCACCGTGTGAACATCAGTTTTGTGTTTTACATTCATTTGCTCTGTGGTCCTCTAAATCTCTCTGTCTAAAACAATTCAAGCTGAACAATGCGTTAGGTCCTAAGTAACATTGGGAGACTCTCTTCTTCTCTCTTTCTCGTTGCGTTCCTACGGCTATGTATAAACATGTTCAAGTGTTTTCAACACACAGTACGGTAATATAAAGCGTAATTATGGATCCAATACATCCAAAACATCAGCAAATCGTTTTATAGACAAACTTTTAACGAAAGAGAAAGTCGAAGAGAATCTCTCAATGTTTCTTAGGACCCAATGCATTGTTCAGCTTGAATTGACAGAATTACACACCAAATTTCCAAAATTATGTCCGGTAATTTTTTGGTTCTCGGTCTGTAAAACCAAAATTTCACCGAACGTATTGTAAACAATGATATTATACAAAATTCCAGAAATCAAAAATACTTGAATTTCTGTAATTTATAGAAAACTGCCGTTAAACTGTAGAAAAACTACCGATCGAAACTGTAAATTGCTTCAGTACCGCAACACTGTAAACATAATAGCGAATGTACTGTAAATTTATTCTTTTGCAAAATAAACTGTAAAAAAAAGTACCGAACAGATTGTAAATTTATTCGTTGCTGTCAAACGCGGCCTTTTTCCGCCATTTAAAGTTGCATGTTGGTCAGCTCGGTTTAGTTTCACGGTGCAGCCAAAAGTTAGTGCTCAAACTGGAGGAATGGACAGCAACTTTCCGGGACCGTAGCCATATTCGGCAGGCAGGGAATTGTTGATACCCTTCTTCCATTAAAACCCTTGTCACCGATGATACCCTTCTTCCATTAAAATCAAAATGGTAACCAAGTTTTGATGTTGAAGGAGATGTTCGCTTATCACCATGAGGCACCAAGAGTGAACAACAATGTTTTTGGCTAGAATTGAAAGATATGAAGAGAAAGTTTTTGATAGTTCCGCTAGTGTGCTCGGAAACATAGCAGATGTTTTTATTTTTTAGGAAAATTGAGCGAAAAGGGCATGTGTACCAAGTTTTGTTTAGCTGATTATCCTAATTTTCTTATTAACATACAGATAAATGATCTAACTAAACAACAATGAACAGGAAATGAAATCAAGAAAGAAAATCAATCAAACCCTGTTTACAAACGAACCTGTAAATATTACTGAGCAACTGTAAAATGTTTAAAGAATTTTCGGTAAAAATGTGACAGCTCACGTTACCAATCGTTCAGCAAAATTTACAGAATATTTCGGTAAATTTTGACAGCTTAGTAGCGAAGTCAAATTTACTGAAAGTATTGTAATACTTAAAAACTACCGAATCGATTACCGAATGTTCAGCTGTTTCATATTCGGTAAAAAATTACAGTATACTGTAAAAAAAATCTAAGTGTATAGCGCCAAACTTCTCAATAGAGTTTAACTATAAAAGCTCTTTTTATTCGGCTTTCGTTCCATTTGAACTTCGTGTGCGAAAAAGTTCTATTATTTGCAACAAAAACAGAAGCATTTTCAATATTGAAAATTTGCATGGCCGACGTAGGAGACGAAATAGACGTATCACAGCCTGGAGCTGGAAGTGATCCTCACTTCGTGGCATGACGGGTCCCACCGCTTAACACTTGACCACAAAGCCAACAATTATAAGACTGATGCACATTTTGAAAATATTGTTTATTAAAACAACAAAAAAAACCAAATCGAATGGTGACCATCATGAAAAATGGTCAGATTTACAGCGTTTACATATTAGCGATAGAACAATCCAAAGATTTTCAATTTTTTGCACTAATCGATCGGAAATATTTTCACGCGTCGAATTTAATAGAGGACATTGTTGATTTTGAGCCACATACTATGTATGATAAATCATAAATGTTAAGCCTTGTCTTAAGCAGAATATTTATTCAAAGAATTGTGCATTATAGAATCAAAATGGCTTACATTTAGTAGCGTTGTTCTACGTCATCATTTCGAACTACCCAATTGGGATGTATAGAACCCAATTTTTTAGGAAACGATCTGTGACCTTGTGCAGCTAAACCGATTTCCAATAAGAATAATAGTATAACATTTCTAGCACATCGCAAAAAGAAAAGATATTGTATTCATTCACTCCTCTTTACTACTCTTTACTACTCTTCTCTCCTCTTTGTATACACCATGGGGTGTTCGGGTGTAGTAACGTATAGCTTGCAAGCATCAACTTTTTCGTCACAGCCGCTACACTTTAAAACTGGCTTTTACCATAACTACCCAGTAAAAGGTAAAGAAATTTACCCATTTTGTTCGATAATTGGTTAAATACCTTGCCTAGAGAATTAGATTAGATGTCTTTATTAAAGAGATTTTCACCCGGTGGCTGGTTTATCTCACCTTGCTGAGAGAATGTCAACCTCTATAAATCACCAATTAATGGATAATAGATACTCATTAATGGATGAGACAACTTTTCAGTGCATGGTGAAAAAATATAAAAAGAGTAAAAGCAATGGGAAATAAAAACTGCCAATCTTAAAATCAATGACCAACTCAAAAATCCGTAGACCACGTTTATCTCGAAACTTGTTAGAAGACTAGCTTATAATCATAAGAAACTGACGTGTTCTGGTTGATTATTTTTGAAGACGAACAAAACGAGGAAACGAGTGAGCGGTTGGGGAAATTCACGTTATCAGGAAGTCCAAGCTCTCCTATCTTATTTTGACTTCCTGTACATTCATGGAACTCCATGCAATGTTGTAAGTTTACGTACGTACATACGTAAGGCACTGAAGAAAACACGTTCATGGTTGGAAAGCAGCACCTGTGTTTTTGATGAAGAGCTGTAACTGAGAACTTAATTCCATGGCTCTAAGGCTGGTGCTTACTATTAAAAATACTCTAATTGTTGCTGATATAGTTTCATATATAAGTGACTATGAGGCTGACGCTGATTCGTCACGCCAAGGAGACGACCTAGACTCTACATACTGAACCCATCAACCAGTGGACCGGGATCAATGACAAAACAGCAGAGATTTTTCATCTCAAGAAATCTCAACAGTGCCGACTGGAATTGATACTAGACCGACTGGGGTGAAATGCTTTTATGTAAAAAAAATACTTTACTGTCATGTTGCTTTGATAACAGAAGGCGAAAATCTCGTTCACTATTTGAAAGAGTCAGTGTTCTGAGAAAAATCGCAAACCCTGTCAAGCACTATCAAGTGTAGAAACGAAGTATCATGAACTTTCTAGTCATTCTCAAACTATCATGATGTCATAAGGTCAAGTAATTGTAATTAATTAGTATAATATTAATGAAATTAAGAAAGAGGGAATTGTATTCCATTGGATTCCAATTTGCACTGTTCTCAGAACAAGCTTCATAAAATTATAATTTTGATTTCTTAAGCTTGTGTAAATAGTGGACGAGTCGGTTTATCATACAATAAGTAAAACAGTTAATCAATAACTGTCAATCAAAACGCTCATCAATTAAATATACTAATGTCGAAGAAGGTTACACATTTTATTGCGCGTATCAAAAGCAATGTTATAATCTTGGCTGATATAATAAAAAGTACATTCCACAGCTGTTCAATCCACATAGGGAGCTACAAAACATCAGCTCAACAACTAGCAGCATTCGAATAAATTGACCGCAATTATCAGATTGATCTCAGAAGCGCCAAAATAAATGAATTTCAATTCCTATACCTCATCAGATATCACTCAACAGGTCGTGCAACGTTTCTTATGTAACGAACGTTATGTTGTTTTCTGAGGCGATCCTAACTCCTGTCACCGTAACGATCAAAACAACAAACGAAACCACCAATAAAACAAAACCAATCCACTTGTATCCTAGTTTCAGCCAAAAAATATAACCATCATATCTTTACCTCGTGCGCGTTGCACACACCCGTGTCTGCTGTTTACCAGCAAAATGTTAAGTAATACTAAATGCAGGCTATGGGAAATGAGCACATTTCTCTTTTTGCTACGAAAATCCGTCCTCGATTATCAGCACAGTTCAGCACAACACAGACACACTCAGACCGCAGCCGACAGGCAGATCGAAAAAGAAAGAGGGAAGCGCTTCGGTAAATTTTCTTCACTGCGCCCCCGCTTTGTTCCGGGCCCCCTAAAATCCCCTGGACACTTGGCGCTTCTTCAAATTAGCCACACGATTGCAGCTACGCGTGACTGCTCAAAGGGGTAGACTTGACTCAAGCATCGAACAGCGCGGAGCAATGAACACAAAACTTCACAAACCGTCACTCTGACTTGGCGATCGCGAAGTACTCTTCTCTTCAGCAGCGGATCGCTACTCCGCACGCGGCAACTGGTCGAACGAAAATGAAAGTGGTCTGATGTCTTTGGTTGGTAATTTTGCTCACTTTGTTGGAGTCTTTTTTTCCTCGCACGAACATCCCCCACTTTAGGTTGATATGATTGACGTTTTAGCTGACGATCCACATTGGAGCGCTCGTGGACAGTTGGGCATTACCAAAAGGGATACAACTGACCTGCGAAAAACTTGGTACTGCAGATGACGACCGCAACTGACGATCAAATCCACGTTTCGCGACAAACTACGTACTGAGCGATGGATGACTGAAAGTACTCTGCTTTATAGACTGAGCTGTTCATGGGCGGTAGCCTGACGCATTATTCGAACGGACTAAGTCCGAAGTCATTGACAATTTCAAAAGACCTAGACACCTAGCAGCCTATCAGTGTTGCATTGGGGCACTATAAAGCAATCAAAATGAATCACACAAAAATTATAGTTACATTTCTTCACCATCAAAGAGACAGATTAGACAAATTGCGCTACTTATTTTTTAAACATTATTTGAAATTTCTGTGCTCAACCAGTAGGAATCTGTTAAATAACCAGCATGGACGAAAATTGTCAACTGGAATATACTTAACAAATGGATGATATCTCAAGAACTATCAACCGTTATAGCAATTTTTTCAATTTTTTTTCATACTACTTAAAGAACTTACATCTGAACACAGAGAGTTTAAAGACTGTTCCGAAAAACATAAATACACTTTCTCAAATAAAAAAGACCATTCTGCGATTTTTTATTATTTTATTTTGAAACATAGTAATTAAGAATGTTTTTTTTTTTATCTGCATTTCAATTTGCTTGATTTTTCGTAGGGTAGGTGAGTTCTCTAACGTTTCCCTTCACACTACTCATAAGCTTCTGCACAGTACCATTTTCACCACTTTTGGCCAATCTTTCTTAAATTTTTCAACACTCTCCGCTGGTTTCGTGAGTTTTCTCAGCTTCGCCTTCGTCAAAGCCCAGAAAGTTTCGATGGGGCGAATATCTGGGCAGTTTGGTGGATTCATTTCTTCGGTACAAATAAGACATTGTTCCTTTTGTACCACTCTAGTGCATATTTGGAGTAATAGCTAGAAGCAAGATCAGGCCAAAATATTGTAGGCTTGTTATGCTGATTGATCAAGGGTAGCAGCCTTTTTTGCGGACACTCCTTTACGTAGATTTGACCATTCATTGCATCTGTCGTAATGGATGGACAAGATATTTTGCTACATCCGCATATGGTCTGCCACACCATTAGCTTCTTGCTGAATTTTTCGGTGTTAACATCTTTTCCCTTCGGTGAGGTATAAAACTGAGGTTCTATGTATGTATATATGCATGAATTTCTGTCTGTCTGAGTTTTATAGAGTCGTAAACTACAGAGCCGATCGTCGTGAAATTTTGTTTGCAGGAGTTTTTGAGGCCGGGTAAGGTTCTTATGATAGTTAGAGACCCCTCCCATCACTCTTTGGAAGAGGAGGGCTCCCATACAAATGAAACACAAATTTCTGCATAATTCAAGAACAAATCAAGCAAATGGGACCAAATTTAGCAGGTGGAGGGAAGAACGTAGAACATATTTCTAAGGTAACTTGAGACCCCTCCCTTTTCTAAAAGGGGAACTTTCAAATGAAACACTATTTTTTGCATAACTCGAGAACTTATTAAGCAAATGGAATCAAATTTGGCATGCGGAGGTTTTCGAAATGTTTTGCTCTCTGGAAGAGAGGAGGGAAGGGGGGGGAGCTTCCATACAAATGAAACACAAATTTCTGCATAACTCAAGAACTAATCAAGCAAACGGAACCAAATTTGGCATGTGGAGGTTTGTGAAGGCAAAAAATGTTTCTACGGGGGTTTGAAACCCCTCTTCTCTTTGGAAGGGAGGGGGCTCTCATACCAATTAAACACTAATGTCAACCAAACATGAAAATTATCCCTACTGTTATGAAAATGTGAATGCATGGGTTTTTGGCGCCGGAGAAGATTTTCATGATGGATCGAGACTGCTCCCTCGTCTGAAAGGGGGGTTCTTATACAAATAAACCACAAATTTCTGCATAATTCAAAAACTAATCAAGCAAATGGAACCAGGTTCGGCATGTGGGGGATTTTGAAGATAAAGTTGTTCTTATGATGGTTTGAGAATCTGGAAGGAATGGCTTCCATACAAATGAAAGAGAAATTTCTGCAGAACTCAAGAACTAATCAAACAAATGGAACCAAATTTGGCATGTGGAGGTTTTCGTAGGCGAGAAATGTTTCGACGGTGGTTTGAGCCCCTCTCCACTTTGGAAGGGGGGAGGGGAGGGCTCCCATAAAAATCAATCACAAATTTCAACCAGACATGAGATTTATCCCTACTGGTATGAACATTTATCTGCAGGGATTTTGGGGGCAGCAAAGGTTCTTATGACGGTTCACTACCTCTCCCTCCTCTGAAAGGGGGCTCCAACACAAATGAAACACAAATTTCTGCATAACTCGAGTCAAAAATAGGGGATGCTTCAATTATTCTTAGTGCCAAATTATGCGCAAGAAGTAAATCTAAGGTTATGCAATAGAAAATTAGGCTCAAACTGACAGGATACGGCTTAGTTTGAAGATAGATGTTCAGTCTATGAAATGCTTCTACACAGAATGAAAAACCGGTAGAAATTAACGATCGAAGGGTTGCATTAAAAACACAAACCTTCGTTTTTTTGCAGAAATTACACCCATTGGCAAATATTTTTACCAAATTCATTCAAAAAAAAAACGCACCAGTTCTATTAAATTTTTATTCATTTAGTTGCATGCGTAGCAAAGCTCGCAAAGGGTTCAGTTAGTTTCTAATCTAATCCAATCTAATCTCACACTAACGCAGCCAATTCTTGAAAGCATCCTGGAAAATGATGGTTTCTTGAAAACATCACTTTTCTTGCCATCGGCCAGGCCAACTGCGTAGTGTGTGCCGCAGAGAGGATTCCAAGAAATAGAGCGATTCCAGAAACATCTAAAATCGCTCTACTACTCTGAATCAAGGGAAGGAAGAAAGCGTGGACCTCCCGTACCAAACACTTCCATGAAGAGTTAAACAGTGTGATAATTTGTACCTTATCGTTGGGAGCATAGATGCTAGAAATATTAGTTTATGCTCCTTTTGCCTGTGGATGAACTTTTGGCATTTGAACCAAAAGCCTGGCAATAATTGCCAATGTTATAGCGCCTTATCTCGCTCATCGCACAGGGTTCAGCTAGTATCATATAAAAAATAGAGAACAACATTATTAACATCATAACTGACGTGTTTTGGACCATCTGAAAAATTACGAATAAGGCCAATCGGATTCATTCGGACACCAGAGAAACCCAACAGAGGGATATTCAGAAATTGATTCGTTTTAAAACTAGAAATACGAGTATCTAATAAATTACTTCAGATATGACCATGGTCACTTTGGGCCCATTTCGGATACCTTAGAGGGACCTGGCTTGAGGCCAATTATAGAACCAATCGGATTTTAGTGACATGGGTAATACAATGTTTTCAGCATTTGAAAAACAATACATCAATAACCATCTAAATATTTTTTTCAGATCGAGCGGCCTCTTTGTATCCAGTTCTGTGTAGCCGTGAGGGGTCTGAATATTAGCCAAATTCAAACATAATCTAATTTGAGTAATAAAAGGCGAGTCGATGATTATTGTAGCATTTTCAAAGTTTTTTTTAAACTTGATCGATATCAAAAAAGAAATGCACAACTTATCTTTAGAGTGTATTGTTTTCTCTCATAAGACTGTACAGGATGCTATGAATACCTCGAGCTTTCCACACAAAATTTGTACCAATATATATAACCTGAACAGAATACATGATGTGATGGGAAGGCACAACCAGTGCAGGACTTGCCATGGCGTACAGTTCCTCTTAATGGCAAGATCAAACTGTACATTCCTGCAATCCTCACTATTCCGTTGTATGAAGGGCCAAAAACGGGGGTGTGGACCCGTAAGCAGAAGCACTTACACGAAACCCACGGAAAGGATAGAGTATCTCCTTCCAACGAAACGCTCATATTACAGAAAATGAACAGTAAACAATACACATTAGGATTTCCGTCTGGTGGTTTGTTAAAAATAGGGTTCGCAAACTCACTGTAGACTGTCGGAAGACAATCAGACCCCTTCGCTGATCTCGATCTGATGATTTCCATCAAGGAAGGCATAATTATCATCCATGACATGGGCCAGATAACCATGAATCGCTCATCCAGCTTTCAGTTCGTCTGGCACCCTTTATTCCCCCCTTACCCCTTTGGAATATATGTATATAATGTACGTAATAGAATATAATACCTGTATTTACAAAACGTAACTGATACCCTCTGGATTGTTACTGCACAAATAAAATTTGGATATGTATTAATATCTGAATTGCCCTGGAAAAGCTGAAGAGCAGAGTAGATCAGTCAGTTACAACAGAGATAATTTTTATGAAAAGATATTTGATTTGTTTTATTATTTTGAGAATCAACAGACTATCCTAAAGGTCGAAGAAAGCAGTTTTAGTAATCGAAGAGCCCGGTTCGATGATTTCTGAAATAAATGTAATATCTTATTGTAATGTCACTAAACACATATATTTGAAAAAAAATCATATGCTGCTACTATCACATGTCAGTCTTTTATGGAATAGTAGTTGTAGTTCAGAAATAGAATTTTAATAAAAATGTTATGCTGAAATGCTGAAAAACAAATTGAGTATTACAAGCATTAAATTGTCATGCTGCTCTGTGTCCTGAAATGCAAAGATGTCGCAAAGTATGCTGAAATTATTAATTAAATGAGAATGAAAAATACATCCTGCTTGGTCTTCAGTCGCAAACCTACACTTCCCTATTGTCAAGCTGACAACGTTGCCCAGGCTACGCCAACTAGCTTTTCCATGCTGAAATGCTGAAAAAATGTGCAGAAACTTACAGTAGGAAAACTAATTAGTGTGATATAACCACAATGGAACTGACTCTTAGCTTCGGGTCTTGACAGACAATCCCTACTGAGCCCTTGCGGCACGTCAAGCCGGCTAGTTTATAGCATTTTAAGCATTTTCATTGATTTAAAAAAATAAATATAAAACTTTGAATAATGATGTTTAAATGCAAAAATTGGGAAGGTATGTAACACAGGGATTAGCTAATAATATGACTCGCAGCTACTGAAATGATAGAACATAGCGTTACGAAATGCGCAAAGCTCGCTGTAGTTGAGTAAACTACAATATTCAGCCGCATTTATTTCTAATTTAAAAACGATATTTAAAACATTTCTTCTAAAGGAATATCAGAATTATTTACAGATGATACGCTTCTATCCGAATATTGAAACTTATGACATAATTGCTCACATGACTTATGACTTGCATTTGCTTATAACTCATTTTGATGCTAACTTATTGTCATTGTATTTATATTGAACTCCACACACCGAAACGTAAAATAACACTCGACCAAAATCCATCAATCGGAACCTCAGTGATAGAGAAAATTTTGAATTTTTAATATGGTATACATCCCTTGCCTCAGCCTGATAAGCAGCGCTCGATTACATATTTAATTGTATCTCATAAAGTAATCGAGCTTAACACGTTCGTTGTACTCAATCACGGTTTGTTTAAGAACCTACAATCGATGAACATGGACGTAATGTCCGTCTATTAGCACAATATTGGGTTTATTTTGTCGATGCAACTTTGTCTCATCATTAAAGTCTCTCGTGAAAGATAAGCTTCTTGAAGTTTATTTTTATTATTTTCTGAGGCATTAAAATTTATACTTTATCTAAATTGAACTACATTAAACTATAAGGTGTCCCACGATTTGTAAATAACAGTACAAACTTTTGTCAAACAATTTCAATTCATCTTGTTTGAAGACAGTTTAGGGGATTCATCAATTTGGGTACGAACTTGACTCCGTTGGCTTTGCACCAGACTACCGTGTCCTTCGCGATATGCACTGATGCTACATCCGGCCAAAAAAGTACTGGATTACTATGTTCTTGGATCATGGGGCGCAGGTACTGCTACAAGCATTCAGTAGTCATCGTATCACTTGCTACAAACAGATTTGAAAACATTCCACACCCACATATTTCTTCATACTCTAACTGTTATGTTTTTGTATTCTCCGTACGTGGAGTAACGATTATGATGTAGAAGGAAATGTTCGCTCTATTCTTCCTTTTTTTCCACTTCTCTTCTTCAGCTTTTCTTCTTCCGTATGTTTTCTTCCGCTAATATTCTTTCACTTATCTTTTGCTTCTCTTCTTTCTTTTCTATGCATTTTCTTCATCTTTTCCGTTTCTCTCAACCACTTTTTTTCTTCCATTTCTCTGATTCCACTTCTACGTATTTTCTTAGCTTATTCGTTTTTTTTTCTATTTTATTCTTCCGTTTTGCGTTTTCCACTTTTCTTCCTACGCTCTCGTTAGGTACGTGTAAACCAAGTCACACTGTCAAGTTTTTAAATGTTTTATAAAAAACCACTGGAAATCAGTTTGGTTTTATCACGGTCATGGTTTCATCAAGGCACGTAGTTTAGTTTTATTATAGTTTTATAAAAGCCACTAGAAATCAATTTGGTTTTATCATGGCATCAAGAAATGCCAATAGGTTTCATATTCTAGTTCAGTTTATGAGAACTACACAACTAGTTTGCAACGACCTTTGAACATTATTTGCTCAAATTCCTTTTACTCTTATCAAAGGTTTTATTTCGACTTTATGACCCAATAAAATGCTGTTTTAAAATTCCATTTTTGGACTCATTAATATTATCCTATCATGGTCAGTTGAAAAACCATTTTAAACCTAAATAGGCATTCAGGGAAGTCACCAAATGGCCAAATAGTTTTATAGTAGTCATTGTGGAGATAATTTGGCTTCTTCGCAAAACTGTGAATTTTCCAATCGACACATTGAAATTTTAAGAAATAACTTAAATGTGGAAAAATATATCTACCAAATTTTAGATGCAATTCAAATGAACTGTGGATTGGAGAGTGATTTTGGCATTCTTTTATGTCACCTTCCATCATTTATCATGAAATTCATGATTAATTTACCGAATATGTTTGTTTTAATTTTGTTTTTGTTGTTTTAAACTCGCACAATTTCCAGGGCGCATTATTTTTGGCCCTTATTGTGCCAATATTCACCATTAAAGTAATAACGCACGTGATTTGGAGCAGAATCCACTGTAAGAAACACAATTTGTTTTGGATATTTTGCTATCAAATAACATATCCTGCAACACTAGAACTTTTTTCTTACATAATTTTGACTGCAAAATGAATCAGAAAAGCAAAGAATCGAACAAAGCAGAAAAACAAAAACCAACCACGAATCACAGTGAGGTATGACAGCTGTAGCCAGTTGGCTGTATGCTGGTTTTCATGACAGCCAATAGGTTTTATGAAGGTTTTCAAGAGGTCATAACATTTTTCACTAGAACATCAAAATCTTCATGGTTTTAAAAAGGTTTTATCAATTTGTTTTCAGAATCGTCATAGAGTGGTCCACTTTGTACACATTTCGGCTTTAAAGAAGCATATAGGAGGTGTTGGTAGGCAAAACAGTTTTTAAAGCAGTATTATCAACAAAGCCGGGGAGAGTGCTATATGGCTAAAATAAAACTAAAATTGTTACTTGGATAGCCTGGGATACGGATCTGATGCTTGTGGAAGAATGTATTTGGGTGAAACTGATTGCTATCCAAACGGACGGCTTATTGAACTATTTTATTTTCTAGCAGCACTGCCACCATTTCCATTTTTAATCTTTTTGACAGCTGTTTGTTATGTTTTCGTCCAAAGCGCACTACAAAATTTTAGGAAGACACACTACCACATCCAGGTGTGATAAGCATAATGCACGACGCAACCACACATATAAAAAGAAACATTGCATTTTCTGCGTTATCTTAGGCAAATAAAGGGAATGCTAGATTTGGCAGGAAATTATAGGATAGTTCGTGTAAATTGAAGCCAGATAACGCCTTAATCTAGCCTGTTGTATGAAAGATTGCAAACATTGCTGTATGCAAACATTGTTTACGCCTCCTTTGGCTTGGAATTAAACGAAGCGAAATTTTACGCGCTTGTTAAAATTCATTATTTTTTTCTGTGCACGTTGTTAGTGGCGTTTACTCAGCATATAGGAGCTATGTTGTCCAAACATAGTACAAAGAGCCGTTCTTTTGGATAGCAATCAGTTTTAACTAAATTACTTTTTTGATGGGAGTTTCCCCATGCTTTTTTTTATTTTATTTTTTTTTTGTTGGGGCGTAGAACCACTGCGTCCACTGAGTTGAACTTTTGTGGTATACCCCTGTTTACTATACTAATTCGCATCTAAAAGCTAGATCACCATTTGTCAAGTGAAAAGCCTAAGACGCGTCTCCCAGTCAGGCAAAATTGAGTTTATAAAACCCACCACCTTCCCAGGATTTGCAGTCCAAATTTCTTTAGGTTGCATATAGCCACTGTACAGATATTTAAGTCTGCTCTCGTACACAGCATCACAACTGCAAAGCAGATGTTCCGAGGTTTCACGTTCCATGTTACAGAAACGACAGATATCATTCTGAACCTGGCCAATGTTTTTCAAATGATATCTACTCGGGCAATGTCCGGTTACTAGGCCAGTATAGGCACAAAGAACTCTCTTATTGAGCTCCAGAAGCTTTTTACTAATTGTAACATTTGGAATTATAAACCTTTTCGCTTGAGAACACTTTGTGGTGACCAACCAATTGGTCATCACCCTTTGCTCTTTTCCCCATGCTTAATATTAAGTAAAATTAATGCCACGGGCGCTTAATTATAGTTTCACCGATCAAGCTGAAATTCTGCACAGTTATTATAGGGCCCAAAAGGCTTACGAATATAACACTGGGACTGAAATTTAAACTTTGCCCCATGCTAGTACACATACCGGCTTCAAGCTGCAGGAAGGTGCATGCGATCATAGGCAGCAAGAGCTGAGGTCAGTAGAGATGTGTATGAGCACAGCTGCCTCCCAAACTAGTCGCTTCAATGTGGTCCCGAGAGTTGAGATGGTTTTTAGTGGTTAGGCATGCAAGTGAGTCCCATTACCGCATGAGTGAGTTCCACACCGTGCCAACAACACAGTAAGCCAGAATTTGTATAAATCCAGGATTTAAATTGTAAAATTGTAAAATTCATTATATGAAAAAAAAAAAAACCTCACATGCACACATAAACACAAGATTTTTGGATTTTCAAGTGATCACAATACCTTTGTTTTTGAAATAGAGAAAAATTGTGCTGGTAAATTATTTGCATACTTAATTCAATGTGTCTGAGCTCGATACTGTTTCCCAAAAACAATTTTCATTCTAACCAATGCCCCCAACCAAAGGACGGTTTTCGCGCCAACTCGAACAAATGTTGGCAGCACCTTCTCAGATTACAACGAAACTTTCTGGCTGTGTAGACCGTGACTAGATAAGCCACTTTGCATACTTAGTTTCTTCATTTTTCCTAGACTGTCTTTTGAAAAGGGCTATTCTTTTTTTTATTGATATTTTTCAAATGTGTTTAATAAATAAATGACTACTCCTACAAAAACGTGTTGTTTCGTTGTAATCTGAGAGGGTGCTCCTAACTCCGAATACGATTTGGGGCGAAAACCGTCAAAGGTAAAAATAAAGTACACACCCATTTTTTTAAATCCTTCTCATAATGCTCACATTATCAGAGCTCGAAAAAAATGACAGCCGTCGTGAACGATGAGTAAAAAAAATATTCAGTAGGTACAATTTTCGCTCCCTTCATGTCGTTCTATCAGTCACGCAATATATTCGTGTTTACTATTTTGCTACGCTCAGTCATTCCGTTGTCATTCATTTTCGCGTTCGTGAGTGATTTTTTCTGCCAAAGGATTTCAAGTATTCCCGGACATGGCTGAAGGCAAAGGAAGCCAAAAGGCTAAATGGCCGAAATCGCTACAGAGTTTGTGGGGCATTTGTTCGAGAAAAGGCATTTGCAGGATCGATTCGAGAAGTTTTGGTTTTTTTCACTTCATTGATTCTCCAAATGAATGACTGTTCTTTCGTCTTCACGGTAGAACGTTGAAATTGAATGAGTTGTTTGCACTTACGTACATTCACTGCTTTCCGGAACGAATGAATGATCAAAGTAAAGTAACACAAAACAAGTTGACTCATCTTGCACAAGAGATTCATGAAGCCAAATTTGTGTTTACTTCATGTTCGCTAAGAACAGTGCGTGATGACTAATATTTTAACTCAGTCAGGGTGCAATTTGAGAATTGAATATGATATTTTTAAGCTCTGCACATTATTATCATAGCGCCATCATTTTAAGTGAAAAATAGGTGTTGATAGAAATGGAATAGTGGAAATAGATTGATGAGTAAAACATATTCTTTTTGCAAATGTTCAAAGCTCATTCGCTTTTTAATTAAAGCCTTGCAAAAAACTAATTTATACTCAGAAAATTATGATTGACTTCCACTCAGTATTTTGTACGACCGCACTAATAACAACCAAAGAGGAATAATTCATGAAATAAACATAACATTTCCTGCAAAAAACTTGTTTCTATCTTGATTTTTTATTGTGCTTTTACTTTCATGGACACCCTATACTCTTTGAAAATTCTGAAACAAGGCTGAGAGAAACTTATATTTATAGATTTCAAATGATTCAATTTCTGATTATTCTTCGCCAGTTGAACTGGGTAACAGATGATGGTTGATGGTTGACTAAATGTATATTAATAAATTTAATGATTTTTATTGCAAATTTTTGGGGAAACGTTTGACCCGCGAACCACTGGAATTATTCCAGCCACAATAACATTTCTGTCATTTTCAAGATGGATTTGAAAATAACAAAGTAAGAGGTTTCGCTCAATAAGGAACATTTCAATTGATTTTCTTTACTTGTTACTTGTTTGCTTAGAAAGGAACATTCAGATAAACTCACACATAACTATCATTTGGTATGCGATTGTTCAATTAATTCACTTGTGTTAGATAAGGTTTGTTGTTTTTTTAGGAACAATCAAAACAAATTCATATTCCTTCTTCATAATCTTCATATTTTTGGCACTTGATTATGGGGAAAAAAAATAATGAGCCCTCCACCCATACCTTCACATTATTAGGGCAATCTTAACTTTACGCTAATGATTTGCGGTTAAATGACATGTCAAAACATCATGTTGAAGTCGTATGGTGTGAAGCAGATGTCAACATATTGTTTTGACATGTAAAATAGAAAACATATGCATATGTCACACCTCCGCCATTCAAATAAACGCCTTGTCTAGAACCACGCCAACACGCAGAGATAGTAGGAGTCTCGAATGCTGAACGACAATCCGTCGGCAGGTCTGGTCATCAGCCACATCGGTGTTGCTGGAATACAACTTAGTAATAGGACCGACAACAGCAGCGATCCTCGGTCGTTAAGCTAATTAGTTCAATTTTTATCATTAAAAAGCGATTCATTGTTTATAACAGAAACACGTTTTGCAGTATTCATTTATTTTAATTAACACAACTGGGGATGATTTTTTGCTGACGGGTTGTGTCAAAGTGTCTCTATTGTTTCCCTGAACGAGGTTAACACCATGTTTACTCTTATTCTATAGATGTGCTAAGACATTGATCAATTTATTATCCGGATCAGCCGGCATAGTCATTGTTTTCTGGCGACACACATTTTCACACGCAATGTCATTCGTCTTTCATGTTAGTCGGAGATCGTACACATAGATATCAATGTTATTCAGCATGAATGGCTTATAAAATGAATAACAATAAGAAAAACTACAATTTGATTGTTTGAGAAAAAAGATCTGATTATTTCATTCGAACACCCTTCCAGTAAACCCTAACTTCAGGACTGTTTGTCATTAACAATTTTTATTATTAATAGTAAGCAAAACCAAATTTCAACTGAGACACCAAAAAACCTGCTAACTATTGATTTAAAAATAGCAGCAATATACTGTTATTTAATAATAATGTAAAAGCAGCAATATACACGGACGACCCGCAACACTGGCAATGGGTGCCTTTGTGGAAAATGGCACATGCAAAAATGTTCACCAAAATTGGCCTCTTCTCGGATTTTTTTTAAAGGTGATGTGATATGATAGGAAACCACCCCCAGTGCAGGACTTGCCATGGCGTACAGTTCCTTCTAATGGCAGGATCAAACTGTACATACCTGTAATCCTTACTGTTCCTTTGTATGAAGGGTCAAAAAAGGTGGTGTTGCTGGATTGTCACTGCCAAATAAAAATTGAGTATGTATTTATATCTTAATAGTCCTGGAGAAGCTGAAAAGCAGGGTAGATCATATTTTTTTTAAACGTGTAGAAAATGAAGATCAACTAATAAATTGTGATCTGCATTATTAATGGCACATAACTTCTTTTCCAATTTCAAATAATCGCACCTTACTCTTGACTCCATCCATTAACTTTTGAACAACAGTTTTTTCCATCTGTTTGTTCATTTTCATTCAGAATTTGTTCAATTTTAGCCAATAATTTTTTTCTAAAAGTTTCAATCAAACGAAGTTTTTTGGCACACTGAGCGTTGGCCCCAAGCCACTCCAAAACGTTCCTTGGATATTGACATGAAGCAAGATCAAGCCAAAATAGCTATAACTTTGCTTACTAAGGACACCACATGACCTTGAGGTCTGGTAAACTTCACCCCCGTACAAAGTATACCATGTAAAAAACGCGTTGTTATCTACGGGCATGAGACGTGGACTATGCTCGAAGAGGACCTGTATTGGAGTTTTCAAACGAAGCGCCTTTTGCATTGTATGTGAAAACAGCGTATGGAGGAGAAGGATGAACCATCAGCTGGCGCAGCTCTATGGTGAATTTTTGCAAGCAAGAGCATGACGTACAACTTAACTGGTTTGTTCTTGTTCTCTATCATAAAACTGAAGTACTGTACTTTTTCTTTTCGTCGTCATCTTCGTGCCGAGCAACAACTAGGGATCTGAATCGTGAACTTCCTCGTCACAAATGAACGCAAGCTTGATCTGGTCGATTAAAATGCGTTGAACTCTAGAGTTTATTCGTATATCCATGTACTTCGCATGTCATCCAATTACCTCATAAGGTCCTTCGTTGGGCGGAATTAAATGCTTCTTGACGGCATCGATCCTGACGAAAACATGAAAACAAGTCCTCGGCTCATGAACACTGTTGGTTTAGCGTGATAGGGTGGATTGGTTGGTTTCAGCTTGCCCAAAGCATTTTGCAATTGTTTCACAAACTCACTCTTGTCTACCTGTCAACATGAATTTTCAAGATATTCGCCTGGTAGCCGTAACGCTTGTCCACATACGAGTTCTACCACAGAACAACTAACATCTGTCCGAAAGGCTAGACGCAATCCTAGTATTACCACCGGGAGTTAATCGCTCCCGCTTTCAAAGTACGGTGAACCGCTCAAACAAGCTATTCGCTTGAGGCTGATACGCTGTCGTTCGAATGCGATCCAATCGTTCTCGACAGTTCCCTAAAAAGATTGGACTCGAATTGTCTACCATGATCGGTAGTAATAATCTCGGGTACCCCAAACAGTGAAATCCAAACCGTACACAAAGTACGTACAGCAGTCTCTGTCATCATGTCATTCATAGGCAGTCCTCAGGTCAGGAGAGAAACGAATTACTATTGTCAGCAAATAACGGTCGCAATAGACGGTCGATTTATTAGTACACGACACTGACGAAGTCTGCACATTTAGACGAAATACGCATCTGTCAAGATAAGCAATAAAGGTAGTTGGAATTAAATGGAAAAGTACTAATCTTTTTTCAACGAAATTGACATGAACGTGGCGGAAACGACTGTCGGGTATAGGAAAATCTGACAAAGGTGTTTGGTGTGGCGTTGGACCTTCCATTGTTCCAACTAGTCGTCGAGTAGTGCGTAGTCCCGGGTGAGCACGTACTGAAGAATAGTTTGCCTGTACTGGGGTGAAATGTATGGTCTTACCTTTTTGCATGACGAGCCACAGTACAGAGATTGCGTTGAAAGAGGCATTTTGCGTAACTCCATCATCAACGCTGCTGTCGGAGAGTTTAGTAGACGTTTAAGTTCATCGTCGATATCCTGGGCAACAGCTATCGCTTCGTAGTCAAACGTCATTGGTGCTGACATAATTTTTGTTCTTGAAAATGTGTTTTGCAACCGTTTTGGCCGATCCACTGATGTGACGAATGTTACTGGTAAACTCCGACAGAATAGCAAGTAACGGTCTTCGTTTGGAAGGCGACTGTTTGGACTGGTTGACATAGCGTGTGTCAACGGTTTGTGGTAAGTATAGATAACATATTTTCAGCCTTCCAGCATATGGCGATAATATTGCTCTGCCATTTTCATCGCTGTAGCTCTCGGCCAAACGTCGGGCATTTCATTTGAGCTGGTGAGAACTTCTCCGAATAGAAATCAAGCGGAACCCATTTATTTCTGTTGAGCTGCTGGAGCACCACCCCTGCGGCCGTGTTGGATGCATTTACCATCAAGCCCATTGGCTTCGATGCGTCCGGATAGTATAGCAGGGTCACACCCGCTGAAGATTGCTTACACTGCTTAAACGCTGTTCCAGCTTCTTCAGACCACACCAGCTTACGACTGTCGTTTTTTATATTTCCTGGGATTAACTGCCGCAATTCCAGCTGTAAATCGGTGGCACGTACGATGAACCGCTTGTGTAGCAATTAATGAGGGCGAGAAATCTACGTAGTTCTTTCACGTGGAAGGTGTCGCAAATTGAGAAACTGCTTTAGCTCGTTCGGACAGTGGAAGAATTCCATCCTTACTGATCACATAGCCAAGGAAATCACCGCGTTTTCAGCAAACTTACTTCACGTTAATGACAAGACCAAAGGATTTCAATCTTCCAAATACTGCTCGTGCATGTTCGTTATGTTCCTCTAGTGAACGTGGTGTGATACAGATAATGTCCACAAATACAATCACGAAATCCATGTCACCGAACACCTTATGCATGAACCGTTAAAATGTCTGACTCGCATTGTAGAGACCAAACTGTCTGCGATTGAATTCATAAAGTCCGAATGGTGTGACAACGGCGGTCTTGGGTACATTCTCGACCTCTACCGGAATTTAGTGGCATGCTCTCTCAAAATCCAGGGTCGTAAAAATTTATCTTTCCTGAAAAGCGTTGTGTAAGTCATGGATATGAGGAACGGGGTACCGGTCTGGCACAGTGACTTTGTTTAAAGCACGATATTCCCCCACAAATCTCCATTTGCCGTTCTTCTTGGGAACGCAAAAGGACTCGCTCAGCATCTGCTGGAGGGTCGACAAATATCAAGATCGATCATTACCTGGAATCCCGCCTTCACTGCATCTACCATGCCCGGTGCCATTTGCCGACATTTGGTTGCCACCGGTGGTCCTTTTGTTTGGTGACCTCATGTTGCAACGATGGTTGATGGTAGTGTGACTTCCTTGAATTCCGAAAGCAGTTCACGGAACAGATGGTCGGATGCAACGACTGTTACGCTGTGTACCAGTATGTTTGTTAAACCACTGATAGAAGACACCTTGGTGAGGCCAAAAGACGGTGTTTTAAATCACCCATGATACCAAAAATAGCAAGGAAATCTGCGCCAATTATTGGATCTCCTACGTCCGCAACAAGAAAGAGCCAATTGAATCGTCGTCTCAGACCCAAGTCTGTTGTGATAAAACGCTTATCGTATACGTGGATCTTTGTTCCGTTAGCCACGTGCAGATCAAATGGAGCAACACCGTTTTCTTCTGTCTTTACTGGTAGCTGGAATGATAGAAACATCAGAACCAGTATCGATTAAGTATTTGTGTTTGGGTACGGTCGGAGAGGACTATACAGCGACTTTCTGGTTGTGCGTTCACTTCCGCTGGTTCGAAGGATCGACCCATTAGATTTTTGAATTGTATCTTCACGGCTCGCGCCATTTTCTTTCTGTGAAACCAACATATGCGTCGCTGATGTTCCGACTGGATCTGGAAGTAGATCGGCTTCGGGAAGTGCTTCGCTCTGTCTTCACTCGGCAGATCTCAGTGGCTAGTATGGCAATCTGACCTTGTAGATCAGCTATCGGTGATACTTCCATGATGTTAGAATTTGCGGCGACATATGACGATCCTGGATATTCTACCATTTTGGCTAGCTTCCCAATTGTTCCATCGCTGATTGCAAGAATTGCTTTCACATTTGGGGGCATTCATTCCAGGAAAAGCATTTTCATTAGGTCGTCCGTGACGTACAATCCTGCGACCAGTTCTTGCATGTTGGTGAGGAGGTGCGTTGGCCGCATATCGCCCAAATCACAGTCACAGTCAAACGTCCTTATGCTGAGCCTTGGAAACGATAAAGTAGGGACCACCTCGTAGTTGTTTTCGTTGTGACCAAATCTGATACGTGGAATATAACAGATTGGTCGATTATCACGATGATGTGGTATAACTTTGTGTGATCCTGGACTACGTTGGCAAGGGTAAATTGTGCCTCCGCATGAGCAAACCACATTACGAGATCATGCTTCCAAAAATCCGGAAGATATACTGCAACTTTAGCGGCAAGTGCTGCATTCCGTTGAGGATCGTTTTCGGCGTTAGCGTTCGCGTCGGGGTCACCAATATGGAAACGTTTGTGAGACGGGACATAAAACAAGAGCACGACGTACAACTGAACTTGTTTATTCTTGTTGTCTATCATAAAACTAAAGTACTGTATTTTTTCTCATGAGGCCAGTAACCACGCTTCTTGGCCTTGATGAGGCTCTTAAGTTCGCGTTCGAGAGCCGTGTATATTTCGAAGTGCTCAGGTGTTCCACGTCTACGAAAAACTTTAAACGCGTCGAACTGTTTACGGTAAACCTCGGTGCATTGCTGATCCCACCATGGAGAAGGAGGTTTCCTGTGAAATGACGTTCCTGCAACTGGTCGAGTTTGAGCTTGAAGTGCTCTGTATAAGATCAGATTGGAGAGGAAGTTATATTCTCCCATCGGAGGAAGCCCTTCTACGGCTTCCTCTACTGCTGTCCTAAACCTTGTCCAATCGATATGACGGGTAAAATCATACGTGACGTTGATAAATTTCGACGGATTGAACCCGGTGGCAATCGAAATTTTTATGGGCAAGTGATCACTACCGTGGGGATCTTGAATCACATTCCATGTGCAATCCAACGATAATGAATTCGAACAAAGTGTGAGGTGTAATCGACTGCCAACTGAGGATGAACCAGCCAAACGTGTTACTCCTCCATTGTTAAGTACTGCCATGTTGAAGTTGTCACAGAGGTCATATATCAGGGAAGACCGGTTGTCATTGTACAGTTCTCCCCAGCCTGTACCGTGAGAGTTAAAATCTCCCATGATCAACCGTGGAGTAGGAAGAACCGAACAAATATCTGGAAGTTCTAGAGGGTTGAGCTGTTTAGTGGAATACCTGTAACTTGAAATTAGAAGAAAAATTAGTATTTTCCATTTAATTCCAACTACCTTTGCGTATTTCGTCTACAATGTGCAGACTTCTTCAGTGTACTAAGTTCAGTGTACTAAGTACTAAGTCGAGTTAAGTCTTAGGTCGAGTTTTTAGTACGAGACACTGAAGAAGTCTGCACATTGTAGACGAAATACGCGTATCTGTCGAGATATGCAAAGGTAGTTGGAATTAAATGGAAAATACTAATTTTTCTTCTAATTTCTAGTTATCTGAAAGTTGTTTTTGGTTTATTGATGCTCTAGGAGGAAGCAGAAGCAAGGCAAAGGTTTTGACGTAGACTACGTCTTACGGCAAGGGTAGGGTGTCAAATGAAAATCTAAAATATTGCGACCGTCACGAAAAACCGTACGTTTTGTACGCGAATAACTCAAATAATCCATGATAAATTTACATGATTTCTTCCTCAATCGGTCGGAAATTTTACCGCGCTCCAATTCAATTGTCAAACATTATTCTCAAACAATAGTAAACTATTGAAAATAACGCAAATATAAGGTGATGTCTTATAATGCCATTTTGCAGAGTAAATTTACCAAATTTCCCATCACAGATTTCAAATTGAAGCAAGGAACGCCTTGCATCATCTTCTTCTTCTTTGTGTTAGAGAGAGACTTTAACCAATGATGTCATTCGACTCTCCATGTACGTCTCGCAAAAATTTTGTCTCATTCGTTTGGTAGCATTGAAGCTGTGCGGAGCTGGTCGCTGGTCGCAGCTGCTTCATTTGCCGGCAGCGGAGCTGGTCGCAGAGGCAGCTGGTGGTGGTAAGTACCAAGGCTCTCCCAAACAGCGATCGTCACGATGAGGTAAAATGGCGGATTATGGGGGCGCACAATCGCGTCGGTTTGTGCAAGCCGCCATCTTACCTCATTGTGGCAATTGTTTCGCCGCGACTTCGAAAACGCTGCTGATTGGGGAAAAGCGTCCTTGGGGGCGAGCAGCAGTAGATGGAAATAATCTGTCCTTTTGAGGACAATAAATTAAAATAAAAGAGTTGTTTATTAAAGAACTAATCTTAAATTTAGTTCGGTGGTCGATGGAGGGTTGGCGCAATCCGTAAATTGATAATCTGTCCTTTTGAGGACAACCAATTTAATAAAAAGAGTTGTTTATACAAGAATTAAACTTTTATTTCGTTCGGTTTGTGCGCCTAATATGGTGCCGATTCGTTCGCCGCAACTGCAAAAACGCCTCCATGTAGGGCGAGCCGTCGGGAAAATTTTACCCAGCTGGTTGGCGCAACCCACTAATAAATAATCTGTCCTTTTGAGGACAACCAATCCAGTTCAGGGAGTTGTTTATATAAGAATTAAATTGATATTTCGTTCGGTTTGTGCGCCATTTAATCTAGTGCCGATTTGTTCGTCACGACTGCAGGATAATTCTCCGTCGGTGAAAAAAAATTCCTAGCTGGTTGGCGCAACCCGCGATGAATCAATAAATCAATTCAATTTCTAATTTAAGAGAGTTATTTGAATAAGAGTTTATCTCACATTTCGGTCGATTGGCAGTCATATTGGATTTTGCCAAGTCGTTACTAGGCAACAGTTTACTATTAAATTTGTTTTTATTTTCATTCTTTGTCTTACACACTTGATTACAATTTTTAAGTGATTAAGCCCAGTAGGCTCTTCAGCTTTGTTTAAGTGTGTTATGTGTTTAATGTGTTTATTGTGTTATGTGTTTTAATTAATTATTCAGATCAGGGTATTGTTAGTTAAAATTTTATAACCTAATTCGACAACTACAACTACAACTACAATTTGAAAATCTAGGGGTGGGGAACTAGATTCCGGATGATCTGGTGATCCGATGTCAGGCAGCGTGCCCTGTACCGATTGATAGACTCACTAAAACGATCGTGGAGCATTTTTATCTCGGCCAGACGGTGGACCTCAGATGTTCTTGTCCTCGGAGTGGTAACAGTGTACTATGCAGCGGATCCATAAAATCAGACCATATTTTAGTTACGAATTTAACCTTATATTCCCAATTTTCGCCTAATGTATTCATCACATAGTAAAATGTAGAATATAAAAGTTTTCAATGGAAAAGTAAGAGTGAGCGGTTGTGTATTTTTCGAAGGGCTTATTCATACCAACACCTATATAACTTAAAGAATATAGTGGGAATTTTAATGTTTTGAAATGGAATGGCCGATTGATCAAATGAGAATGTCATTTAGATGTTATAAAGTAGCTTTATATTCCGTATAGTTTACCGAATATAGCCGAATGCCCGGAGCGTTAATAAAAATAAATGCCCGGACCGATGAAATAAACAAAGTTTACTGAAATTCGTCCGAACAAGAATCCTTAATGATATCCATATCCATCAAAAGTTTTCGACTCAATAATGTTAGTTGGTGACCATGTCTTAGCAAAGGTATAACTAGTTGAATATCGTTTCTAGCTAAATTATTGTATGAGTTATAGTTAAAATTGTAATCGTGCGCTACACAATCGCCTGAGTCAAGTAACATGTACCCTATATACTTGTTTATAACCTTATAACAACTGCAAGATAATATTTGTTATTTTCTGTTTGATAAAATTCCTTCCTGAACTTTGAACATTTTTAGAGACGCTTACACATCTGAAAATGTTGCAATTGATTATTGTGTTTTTATAACAATCACTAAACCTGTCGGATATTTTCTGATAATGAATTTTATCGTAATTTGAATTCTAGAGTATTTCAATGTTTATTATTACCCTTGAAATCCAGAATTGCTTAAATTGCATAAATTGCAAATCTTTGATTCTTTGAAGATGAATTATGCAAAGGCATACTACAACTCAGATTGTATACAAATGATCCGAATGGTATGGTATTTAAATGGTGAATGTTGAAATGGAGATAAGGTATCAGTCAAAATATATGTTTGTATGTACGAATTATAGAATTTCCTCCGCTGCCTGTCGTTACTGAAATCCCCCAAACAATGCAAAACATTGTTGATGGTTCCGGGGAGGGTGAGAATTCCAAGATGCAGGCCATTCAGGCACAGTATGACATACGAATAAACATTTAGTAATGTCAAGCGATTATGATTACAAGAATGAGCAAAACTATCATTAATTTAATAATTTTATATTCCCTAAACGATCCTCAACTATCTTCTAGGCCTTAAAGATAGTCCATCGTAAAACGTGCAACCGTGGCCGTGTCATCATTTAAACCAAAAGGCCCTTTTCAGGGCCACCAAAGAGTTATAAAGAGTGTACAACAGAATTTTCCCACGCCCTGACTTCATAAAACCAAGCGGCCCTTTTCAGGACCTCCAAATAATATCTCAAGAGCGTACAATATAATTTTCTTACATACTGGATTCAAAACGCTGGTCTAATGTCCCATAAGAGCCGCACCCGTCATATTGTGACTTAAACTGCTTCTATCGGTAAGGGTAAGCGACTGACATGAATAATTGAAACCCTTTTAACGCTAATAATAGCCACACAGAATTTCCCTGACATTATAATGCATCACTTGGTTTAACGTAGTCTACGTCAACCGGTCGTGTCTTGTACACAACCCCACTGATTTTTATTTTTAATAACAGCCTGACATGCGACAACTTCAATGAGGAAAATTCACTCTATAGAAGGAGTAGCACTTTTTGATCCCCAAGAGAATCCTCACGATCAAGACGAATAATATTAAAATCATGATAAAGAAGATCGATTTCGGAAGAAAGCCATGTTTCACAAAGAGCGAATCTAACACAACCGGTATTGAGAACTTAAAATTTGAATGATAGCAATTTAGGAATCAAAATTTGACAATTCCACTGTTGAACAGTGATCAAATCCCCGACGTTTACTAGTGAAAGTTTTAAAAAGTGTTCAAGTTTTTAATTTTTTTTTTATTGTCAAAAGTGATAGTTTAAATTTGTCTTGTTTTCGAATTATAATCATTCTACTTAAGTGTTTTTTAAGTATTTAAAAAAAAAGTGAAGTGGCTTTCACATAACAGATGGTATCATCTAAAATTACAAAATTATAATGTCCGATTGTGATAACATTTTTTCCTCTTAAATAATGATAAATTTAGTATAAAATCCGCAAATGTCAAAGTACTCAGTTTCGTATAATATATATTGTAGGGAATATTCTGGTTCACTGTTCTTCTGATGCGATGTGATAGGAAGCCTCTAGCAGTGCAGGACTTAACATGGCTTACAATTCCTCCTAATGGCAAAACTAAACTGTTCATAACTTTAATCCTGACTATTTCGTTGTATGAAGGGCCAAAAAATGTGGAGTGGACCCGTAAGCAGAAGCACTCAAACGAAACCCACGGAAAATCTCCTTCCAACAAAACACTCTTATTACAGGAAAATCAATTCTGGTTCATTGTTCTTCTAGCTAGAAATTTTTTAATATAGGATGAACACGAACAAACCCGGACACATTGAAAAGAGTGAATAGAATCGTAGTAGGCTTTGGTTGGCAAGATAAGTCATTTTTTTACATCATGGCTGCGCCGCGGACTAGCAACGACTAGCTCATATGAACCAACTCAGTAATTGTGTCACTTAGTGACAAAAAAATGACACCTTCGCAGCATAAAACGTACACAGCAGACGGAAGTAAATAAAACATTAATTGGAATGTTTTACATACACCTGCCCTTGAGTTAAATTAACGTCGGGCACGAAGCCTGTCACCAAAAAATGTCGCAAAGAAACCTTGAAGTGAAAATAATGTACTTAAGCCTTGGATGTTGTTTTAGTGGTACTTTGACCTTGATTAAACATTCATAGCAGGTTCAGTTCTTGCATCTATAGATTTCGTTATGCCTCAGAATGGTGAGTTGTATTGAAATTAAAAGCAAAATAATGAATTTATAATTGCCGTGACTAATAAACTCAGACATTGTAATGCTAATCATAGAAATTCAGTTTCAGTCTACACTGACGATATTGAACTGTATTGAACATATCATTAATGGTTCTGTAAAAGGTTAAATTAATTACAAATTTTCGGGTGAAATAGTATAATTAAAGGACTAAGAGCTGGTTTTAACGTAATTAACTTTGCCTGCGTCGGATTTAAAGTGCATATCCCTCAAACTGTTTGAGCCACATTAATATGAGAAAAGTAAATAAATAATAAAGATGTTCCTTGAAAACAACAAAACAAAACTTAGATTAAACCCATCCCATACCAACAAGCGCAATTGCCGCTGTCAACAATAAAAAGATATCAGGAACACAGTAATCTATGGCAGGAAATCCCGAACGTGATAAAGCCCGCATAGAGTTAACTGTAAAAATGGTCGAAGATAAGTTCGAGGTAGAGGTACAATTGTTGCATTAGTATGATTGTGTGGCTAAGAGAATCATACCTTATGCTCGGGGAGTCAAGAAATTTTCTTTAACGAAAAATTCCTAGACCATACTGGGAATCGAACTCAGTCACCTCTAGCATGGTGATTAATTGTAGCTGCGCCTTTACCGACTGAGCTAAGGGAGGACTCTATGGACATGACCTTATGAATTTAACTCAGAATGTTCAAAATATTTACTTGACATTGCCAGCGAAGGGACGTTAACTTCCGCCGGCAAGCACTGTAAGCCTCTATGGTTCAGCCAACAACACCATTGACGCGCAAAAACACATTTACTGACAATATTTGTATAGGAAATGCTACTACGATTTGCAATATTTATTTTTTAATTCCTTGATAATCGAGATTCTCAGCCTTGGGCTGGTTCTTCAGCCGTCTTAGTCACTCAAATACTTTTTGGGTATTTTCGTAACTTGTCCGGAGTGAGATTCGAACTCGTTACTTTAGCGTGAGAGGTATGCATTTTAACCACTACGCCGGAGTCGCCCCCCAATATCAATTCCACCCCTTTACCTTCATGACTTAATAGTATTAGCAATACTTACTTCTTTTTTGTTATATTCTAAAGACTTGAAGGATGCTTTTCGTTGTTAATTACTCGAATGAAACAAATGTTCCACTGAATGAGTATTCAAGATTGTAACTTCTCTGATTCTTCCAAACCAGATCACGGGGGTTGACCCCCGACACAAATTTATTTGATTTAAAGGTCAAGTTTAGTGAAGAAAATGCAGGCCCGCCAAAATTTGCATAAGCACGTTTACCCAAATGTGAGCTAAGCAAAGTGGTTCAATTCGAAAAAAAACATCAATCAATCAATGGTCTTGATGATAACTAATAAGGTGGTTCATTCCGATGGTCAGCTAGATTGCTTGTTCCGTCACTTTACCTCTATGACAAAAAAATAACTGGTTCAAAAAACAAACTGGTCCAGCTTCTGAGTCAGCCTTGTAACGATAAATCCTTGGATATTGGCATTGTATTGCAATTTTTTTTTTTCGATGAATGCCAAACGTATATTTCAAAACTGGTTTTTGATGTAGTTCAGAATTTAGCTGAATGTTGACATGTCAGTGATAGAAATATTGTTAGGTGCGAATAAGATGAAAAAAAAGAATCAAGGAAAAATGGTCATGACTCTATTTGAAAAATAAAAACTATCTACGAAATGTTTGCAATGTCGTAATCATTTGAGAACTAGCTTACAAAAGCGTATTTCATACATGCCGCAATATTTTATTCCTTTGAGTTCACGATGACTTCTTCACCTTAGGGCGTTAGCCTACTTGCACACATCGTGTTAGAAGAACAACGACCCGCCTTGAAAATATCACCTGAAATGGATTCGAATGCCAGCAGAAAAAGTACTTAAGCGTATCCAGGAATTTTATAAGTCACCGCAATATCACGTAAACAAGCATGTGCACCTACGAAAAAAAAAATGTTTTAGCCATCCTAAAAATGTTTCGCCTTAACGATGATATCACGATCCATCAATCTCGGTGGTAAAAGTGCAAAAAATTCAAACAAACTCGTACCTCAGCATAATTATCTACTCTGCCTAGGCGAGTAGATATAAGCAAGAAGCATCGTAAAATGATACCTTTATTGCTAATGAGAGGCGAGAAAAACGAAATGTTTTTGCTGGATCCTGGCGTAGGAGAAGCTGCAAAACTGCAAAACTGTTGCGAGAACATCGTCATCGACGTGATGTCAATAAATTATGAAATAATTTTAATAAAGAAAATAACGATACAGAGTTGAGAGATTTAGCGTGGGTGATCATATCCATCAGTGAGGATCTAAACTAGCTATACTAAGCAGTCACAGTATAATGATATTCGTTTGTCGAAATCTGATTCCATTAGTGATGTCAGATTTTTATTAATTCATGATGCTTAGTGCAAAGGTTGATACGTAAATTCAATTTCGAGTTATACACTAGGCATCCTGCAAATACCGGTAAACGGACGCCGGTAGATCCACAGCTGTTGGTGAACTTTTATAGAAAGATGTACTTCTGGAGCTAGATGGTTGAGAACAACTTTAGAGTTCCCATGAGTTAGGAGTTCTCCTCTTTCAGTGTTAAAAGTTTTGTTACAATCGATACAAGATTTAAAAAAGTTTGAAGATGGAAGTTGAAAGAAGAATTAATTTTGAAAGCCAACGTTGAAAATCCAACATGGTCAAGTTCTAGAGCTGCAAAATCGTTAATTTTGGCAAAATCTACCGTGTGCAGTATCTCCAAACATTTCTATGAGCGGAAAACTATTGTGCGGAAGGATCACAATAAGTATCGTAGTAAAATTTACAATCAATATTTAAAAGTTATTGAGTACAATTAGAGAAAACCCAGAGCTCTCAGTTGGCTACATTGCCATAAAATACAATTGCCATAAAATACATCGGTCTTATAATGCCAGCAAGTAGCCAAACAGGACACTGAGACAGATCCGAATGACCGAAACATTTTGGCGCTCGGAAGTTACATAGAGAGGTTTTTTACAAGGTACCCAGGATTTATTCTGATGGACGACGAAACGTCTGTAAAGATGGACTCTGGACAGCTTCCTGGGCTTAAATTGTATACTCAAGTTTTTGTTACATGTGGGTCTATGAATTTGAAACTCTACAAAGAAGTGTGCCTGAAAATGCAGACTACTAAAACACACAACACCCCTGTAAAGTTTTGGGCAGATTTGGCTAGCTGCGACTACAGTCGACAGACACTTCAGTTGTTTCGCGACATCAGGATGGATTTCATCGCAAAGGTCCTCAACCCACCCGATTTCCATCAATTTAAACCTAATCTAAAAATGTTGGGCAATGATTAAGTTGAAGCTAAAAAAAAGCTGGAAAATGACTCGAAATGCTGAAATGCGAAATGCTGCAGAAATAAAGAGTTGGTGGAGTAAAATTGCAAGTTGATGATGTGTCCAAAAAATGATACGAGGTATTTCAAGACAAGTTGGTCATTTCATCAAAATCAAAACGGAATTAGACTGTTGATATGTTATCCATAAAAAAATCCGAGGTAGAGATGATTTTTTGCGTCTAGATATTAAATGAATCGAGGTTTAGAAAGCCACTATCTTCTCGATGTCTAGCATCACTATACAATCCCCCAATCGAAAGCGGGGGCTTTTCCCTTGACCGTTCTGACCGTCACTAACAGTCTCTGAACTCTTTTGACTACTCTTGACCCTCTTTTACCGCTCATGATCCTCTTAACATCCTTTGGACCTTCTCGAATGCCTCTAGAATCCAAAAATACAGATAATTATGGAACTGCACACAGAAAAAAATATGTTAACAATCGCGTAAAATTTCCCCTCATTTAAAGCCAAAGCAAGCGTAAACAACGAAATTGTTTGCAATATTTCATGTGGCATACAACAATATTTGCAATCTTTCATACAACAGGCTTGATTCAGGCGTTATCTGGCTTTACATAAAATATCCTTATTATTTTATGCCAAATCTAGCATTCCTTTTATGTGCATTAGATAACGCAGAAAATTCAATGTTGCTTTTTATCTGTGTAAATAATTCAACCTCGTATTATCAAGTGCGACATGTAGGAGAAAATTTTATGTCGTGGTAATCACCAATTTCCGTACTGTGGAGCAGAAAATATCAATAACACCAATGGATCTATATATCATGCTGAAATCAATAATACGCTTATTTCGATAGGTGGTTTAACACTTATAAATTCAATTAACAAAAAGAAGTGGAAGGTATGGGTAAGGCAAACACTAATTCGCCGCATGGAATTGCCATTTAACGATGAACAATTGTCATGTTTCGCAAACAATTATTGAGTAAAAGTAATGCAAGCATACACAAGTAACCAATACGCATTAGCATATGCAGTAAATCAACCCTATATATGCATTTAAGATACAAGCCTTATATTAGCATTATATCAGCATCTTAAATGCAATCTGCTGTAATGTTGAATTTTAAATGCTATTTAAATGTGTGAAGCCTGCATTTAGCATTTCGAATGCAATATAGCATTAATGAAGCATTTTTATAGCATTGCAGTAAAGTAGCCGTATATTGGGCAAAAAGCGGTATTTACGGTGCAAGGCGACTTAATTGCTCGATATGCTGCAGTAAAGACGCTTTTGAACAGCTTATTGGTTACCTCTATAGTTTCGATTAGAAGCACTTGACAGTCTGAGGAGTCTGTCAGTCACAGTCAAATTAGGCCTATCTGTCAAAAGATTGTTTATCTTTTTAGGGGTAATTTTAATTTATTTTCTAGTCTTTGATTATTATTTTTTGTATTCTCCCTTGCACGGAAGTAACGATCTTTGATGAAGTTTCTCAGAAGCAAATAATTTCTCATCTTCATGAGAAGTGCTACCGTTCAAATGCCCTCCGCTCGTTTTCAAACTTGTATCTTTCAATTTCAAAGCCTGCCGTTGCCCTGTACGGAACTATCAATACACTTTCTCTTCATGTCTATTCGTTCTAGCAATAAAATTACTGTCCACTCCTAGCGCTTCGCATGGAGATGAGAAATTATCTGCTTCTGCAAACTTAATCAATATTTTCTAGTGTTTAATAGTAATAGTTTGAAAAAGTTTATTAATTATTCTTTTGAGAAGTGAACAAGTGAAGCATTAGTTTGAGTTTCCCTTGCTTTCAAATTACAATCTTTCTACACATACGCTCGCATAAGTGGTTTGAAAAAGTAAAGTTATTGTTGTTGTACTAAGGAGCCATGCATATTCCATCTTGATATTTTTCAGAAAAGGGGGGGGGAGGGGTTGTACGAGACACTGAATTGGTTTGGGGGATACAAAGACTCCACGTATAAACTTAAAATATATTGATGGAGTGTACTGAGTTTGTAGGTTATGAGTTAAGAGATCAAATAATCAAGTTGGTAATTAAATTGTTTGTTTGCATAACCAAATAATGATCACAAGATAAATGCAGGATATCACCGAAAACCCCTGCATCTTATTTTTCTTATAAGGCTCAATAATAATACCAAAACATATTCTTTGAAGCTCCTTTTTGATTAAAATGCTTATTAAACAATGCTCTAAAGTTGGTAGTCGTTTCTCAAACAAACGAAGAAATACGGTACTAAAGTAGCAGTCATAGTGCGCTTTGTATCAATAATAACACTTTGTACTTACTTTGTCTTAACTAATCATAAGAGATTATTTTCGAGAAATCTACGACTAGCGACTAGGAATTGGTGTTGTCAGCCTATTGAAGAATTATGAAAACAAATTCAATTTCAAAAATTTGTGGAAAAAGTGATTTGCCAAAATTGGAACAACACTGCATGTTTACAGGGTGTGCAATAAGTTCGAATACAACTTTTTATCGTTGTGTAGGTGCGCACCATGTGCATTCTGTGTATTGGTATTGGTGTCAGCTTTAGCCTCATATAACACATCGGTCAATAAGTCCCAGGCCTAACTACCAGATGGCGCTACTTATAAAATATCCATGTATACCAACCTTCCAAAAATTACTGTCAAAATTTTATGACGTTTGGTTTATTATTTATCGAGTTACAGTGGTTTAAGTGACACTACTTTTGTGATTCTTGAAAACGATGGATTCAAAGCAATTTCGTGTGTAGATATATTACTGCTTTTTGATGGGAAAAAACACCCTTCAAGCCCATGCTTGGCTTGAAAAAATCTATCCGGACTCTGCTCCATCAAAAACGACCATCAAACGATGGTTTGCCAATTTCAAACGTGGTCGTACGAACACCGATGATGGTGAACGCCAGAATGGTTGGCCAGAAAATATTGAAAAAATCCCTAAAATCCATCATGGGCAACCGCAAATTGAAGTTGCAAGAGATATCTGACACTCTGAGGGTATCAAAAGTCAGTGTTTACACCATCATACACGAACATTTGGGTATGAAAGAACTGTTTTCCAAATGGGTGCCGCGTTTGCTCACGCCAAAGCAAAAACAGCTACAAGTCGATGATTCGAAGTTCTGTTTGGAGATGTTCATCACTTCACTTCGGAATCAAATCGGCAGTCTGCTGAGTGGTGTGCAGACGGAGAAAGCCGTTCAAAGCGTCCAAAGACTCAAACATCTGCTGAGAAGGTAATGGCCTCTGTATTTTGGGTTGCGCATGAAATTTTGTTCGTTGACTACATGGAACATGGAAAAACAATTAACACCACAATTAACTGTTTCACCAAGACAGTGCACCGTGACACAAGTCAATAAAAATAGCCGCAAAAAGGGTCGAACTGTGTTTCCAAACCCACCGTATTCTCCAGATCTGGCTCTCAGCGACTACTGGCTCTTCGCAGAACTCAAAAAGATGCTCAGTGGAAAGAAATTTCGCTCAAATGAGTAAGTCATTGCTGAAACTGAAGTATATTTTGAAGGTCTCGATAAATCGTTCTATACCGGTGGTAACTAGAGAAAAGCTAGAGAAACCTTGTAATGATTATATCACTCTAAAAGAACATTATATTCATGAATAAAAATTAAATTTGGCAAACAATGCTGTTTTCCTACTTAGGCTTGGGACTTTTTGGCCGACATGTTTTAGGTTAACCGAGGCGCACGGTGTGAACTTGCTGTGCTTGTTTGCTGAACTTGTTTGTTTACCACGCGCGATGAAGAAGTACCGCGACGTCGTAGTAAAGCTGTTTGCGAGAGGTGTATTGGACAGATCCGGAAGACCGCTGCTGACCTGGATGTGTCGATCGGGACCGCCACACCATCATGACGAAGGACCTGGGATACAAATCATACAAGAAACGCAAGGTTCACGGGGTAACGAAGGCTACAACGAAGAAGATGCTGGGCTGAGCCAAACTAAAACTTCCGCGGCTCTCAAGTCAGGCGTTCGTGTTTTCAGATGAGAAACTCTTTGTCTTGCAACAGCCACATAATGTCAAATATGACCGACTGTGGGTGGCGAAGTTAGCCAACATCCCTCCGTCCAACATAAACATATACCGGTTCCAGAGCACCGGTGATGGTTTGGGGGTCCGAATTGAAGCGTCGGATTTGGTGTTTATCGAGAAAAATATGAAAATCAACGCCGTGAATATCGTCCAAGCTTGGTGTCGGGAGAATCGAACTGATTTTTTCGGTTAGACTTTGTGGCCTCCCAGCTCCCCGGACCTTAATATTCTGGACTTTTATGTATGGTCGTACTTGCTGGCCAAGCAGTGCGAACATCAAGTGAACACTACGGACCAATTTAAGAAGCTCATTTCTATGATCTGGGACGAGATGCCGTGCCGCGTGCAATTCTTTTGAGAAACGTCTCAAGCTCGTCATAAAGCACAAATAGGGAGGGGGGATGCTCCCAGCTGATATGCCGTAAAGGTTCTCAATAAACATTGCCTCAGAAAAGAATCTGTTGTATTTTCATACATATTTGAAGTGTTTTCGAGCTTATTAAACACTCTGTGAGTTATTTTTACTTATATATTTCATAGAAAGTTAAACAACATATTTCTAAGTCTGCTGCTTGAGCATTTGGGTTAGTTAACGACGTCAGATCATTTTTAATTATTTTATGACATATCTTAATTCCTCTTCGATTTACTATTTAGTATCTTCTATTAACATTCTGTTCTACAAGTTTTCGTCTTTTCTAATCCTACTCAGGTAGCCAATAAGCATTTGTATATGCAGTAAATCAACCCTAAATCTACATTTCAGATTCTACCAACATTATATTAGCATTATATCAACATCTTGAATGCTATCTGTTGTAAAGTTGCATTTCAAACGATATTTTAATGCTAGTAGCCTGTAATAGGCATTTCGAATGCAAAATAGCATTAATGAAGCATTATCATAGCATTGCAGTAAAGCAGCCGTATCATGGGCCAAAAGTGGCATTTATGTTGCATTTAAGGCGACTTAATTGATTGATAGGCTGCCGTAAAGACGCTTTGAAACTGATTATTGGTTACATGGGTAGTCTCGTCTATTCTAATCCTAGAAGCGCGTCCACAGTTATTAATTGAGAGATTTTGATGAAAAAACCAACAAATGATTTTGTATATTATATGGCTAGCACAATTAAGGGAAGACGGGAAAAAATAGCTAATTCATTGAAACTTTTCCAAACATCACATCTGTGTATTCAGAGTGTAGTGGTGCTTAAGCCTACAGAGGTTATATATGTTCTCAGAATATATGTTCTAAAAACAATATATCCTATATCATTTCCTTTCCATCGGTCTTTGCTACAACTCCGGTCCGAAATGTGAGTTTGATGTTCTCAGGTCAGATGCTTCCTTCGAACTTATCTACCGGTTGGCGCGACTGTTAGACACGCTGTTGACAGTAAACAACTTCTTCTTCGTTAGTAGAATGACGATAGATGGAGTTTACTAAGCAGATTCTTGCTTCGCAAAACACTAGCTCTTCTAGTTCTGCCAGTATTAAGGATTTTTTTAACTGGAGCTATGAATTTGGCTTTTATGTCATATTTCACCACTCTTCCTACTGTTGTTTACGGTACATTAGCCTGCTTTACCATTTTTTTATGCTCCGAAAGGGATTATGATCGCTTCCTACCACTTCCAGATTGTGTTTGTCTTGGAGGCCAACTGATGCCTTGACTTGAAATATAGTAGCTCTTGAACATTGCCATGATATCCAAAACTAACTTCTGGATGAGTTTGAGGATTTCATTCTTGTCGTAGATTTGTCACAAAAGCTTCGTTAATCAAAACAAAAACACCTGGACACCAGGAGCAAAAATGGATAAGTCAACAAGAACCCGAAGGTAACTATCTACGAGATCCAGAAAACTCTTCAACTATCAGTTTCCAAGAGAACTGTTCGTCGCTGTCTCGTAGCACAAGGGTTGATTTACAAAGTTGACCGGCAGCACCCAATTATCAGCAAGGAAAACAAAGCCAGTTGGCTTAATTTTTCTAATGAGCATGCTGAGGTGCGTGAAAATGGTTCTCTGGATGAAAGAATCTAAATTCGTTCTGTTTAACTGAAAGCGGCGGGTTCGTGTATGATGCAGTTTACAAAAGCGCTTCAGGGGGGCGATCCTGAGGCACGATGTACCATGGAGGGGAAAATGTTATGGCCTGGGGATTTTTTGCGGGGTGGAAAGAGAGCCTCGTGAATATCACGGAATAATGACGGCAGATTCCAACGTCAACATCATGCTGAAAAATCGGTAGGTTTCACCGATCCAGCGGGTCTTGAATTTGTCAATACAAAGTGTTTTTCTTTTTTCTTTATGTAAAATTCTATTTTTTTTATTGTTCCGTAAGTGACACTTTTAAAATATTATTATTAAGATATTTAAAAAAAAATGTTTACTTAAATTTGAACCAAATAAATGAGAGAAATTCAAATAATGATAAGTTGAGTACCATATTTTGCTTATTGGTGTACGATTGTGTTTTAAAAATAGTTGGCAAAAACTTAGATGAAAACAGATAAATTGATTACAAAAATTACAAAGTTTCGCTTTTTAATAATTAATCAGAAAATGAATTGCTTGGTAAGAAGTGTCACTAAAGAAAAAAATAAAATAAAAATATTAAGGGATATAATCCTCCAGTTTTCTAATTCTTGTTAGAAGATATGTTTTCAAAATATATAACTTTTAACTTTACTCTTTAAAGCCTACTTGATTGAGCCTCCTACCTGTACCAATAACAGTAAAGTGAAAAATCCCAGTCTCCACAACAACTATGTTCACCTTGAATAAAACATGTGATCGCTATAATAGATGTACTAATCCTCCATAGAAAAAGCTTCATGCACTAGCTTGTTAAGCATTATCGTCACCTAAGCAATCCTTATGACATAATCGTTAAACTTTTAGCTGACACAATTTACCCAAATGCAGTCGTAAATTAAAGCTATGCCATGTTTGTAGCTACTTCATGTTGTTTGCAGATTACCACTGGGTGCATTGGTAACGAGGTTAGAAGCAACAGCAAATTGCCATTGCTTGTGGTAGGCGATTCGGTTAGATGACACCCGCATAAATACCCACAGTTTAACCTTGGTTCTAGTTTAATTTGTTCATTTTACACCGCCCTTGCCTGAGGCTGTTTCCACATCGTGTTTTTAATTGGACAGCATTGAGTTAAATTATCTCAATGCTCTTCAGGTGCATATCACCGCTGAAATAATTGGTTCAGTAATCCTAGTTGGTGACTGTGAGCAATGGTACCTCGTTTTTTTGAAGCTATGCAAAAATTTCGGTGGATGTTGTAATTATCTAAGGGGAGAAATGGTTGCCACTTTTCGATGCAAACTATTTATCTACTGGCCAACAAAGAGGCAGTTTTGTAACTGGAACAAAAACAGCAATGTAGATTTAGCTATTGAAGTTGATTTCATGGTGCGTTTGATATGCAGTCGGCAGTTTTTTGTCGCTTTCCAAGCCGATGCATTTCACCACATGCCCGAAAAACACAAGCGAAACATTTTGTTAATTGGGTTATGAGCAGTTCGAAACTTCAAATCTAGCAAGCGTGATTAATTCTTATTATTATACGCAAACGGCTAAAATTGGGACAATAAGTTTAATGCATGGTCTACGGAGCTAGTGTTTGGGGTAAATCGTCGTCAAGATAGACTTGCGACATGTTACAACTTTGTTACATTGTAATATGGACCATTACACGATCATCATCTTGCAACCACGGAAGTACGAAAAAGGATTTCTATTGAACAACATCTAACAGGTAGAGATTCAATATGGAGCGAAAGAATAACATATAGAGAACCAAATAGTCATCTTATTATGGGAATGCTGTTGCGAAAAGAAGTAACCCGGCACCCGTACAAAATATATAGTAACAGGGATGTTTAGGACCGCCAAAGACAGACATCATTTAATTGAAAAAATGAACGATTTGAACGATTTGGCTTTTATTTTTTCTTATTTTTGGACCAAACAGTACGTATTTGGACTCATCTGTTCTATTCGAGCTACTGAAGAAAACATATGTTGGATAGCATGAATGTGCAAACAATCCGTTTGAACTTTTTGAGTCAACTTGGAGAATCATTGCTTCTGGTGTGGCACACATTATGACAAGCCAAAAATCTCAAATAACGTATGCAATAAACAAAAACATTCGAAAGATCCTGAAAAATAATAATGAAACAGAAATCCGACGAAACATAAAATTTTATATTTATTGATAATTTTTGCTATGGTTACGACACGTAGTCGGATTCTTGTCCATGATCTTAGAAAATAACGATGTTGGGATTTGCTCCAGCTCCTTCGATTCGAGTACAAAATTGTTGAAATTGATCTTTCATTTAAAGTTGGCACAGACAGATTAGCCGCTGCTGGGGAACTTTCGGAAAATTCGTTTTCTTCGGTGCCACAATGATGTTCCGCTGGTCCATTTCAACAGTTGGCCGAGTTGGACGTAGTTGGCCCGGCCAAAATATCATACCTTCTCTCACAAGTTACTTCCGGATGAAACAGGCCACATTCGGGCAGACACATGGTGCTGTAAATCTGCTCATTCACAATTATTCCCGAGGATAAAAAAAGGAACTTCGACATCTCTTTCGCACTGATGCCTAGCCACAAGAAAATCTTCTTCGGGAACTTGGTGTGAGAGCTATACTTAACCTCTCTGTTCACCTCCTTGGTGGGGGACGTGAAATATCTGATCCGCTGTCATTGGATGTCTCCAGCGACAGATATGTTTCATCATCCATCACCACCATTTTCGCGGTTCTCCGGGAAAATCTCCTTGACCAACCGCCTAAGCAACACAGGCGGTACACGGAAACAAACTCGCTCGGCATTCCAAACAAATGGTCAAAATGACACATGATATCATGAGTCTAGTGCATTTTGATAATTAATGCTCCCGTAATGCACCCGAGGCTTTACGAATTGTACTGCTGAGGGGAAATCATGAATCAGAATCTATTCTTGCTTATCCATTTTTCCCACTTACCGGTACTTAAGCGGACAAAGCAATAATCAATTCTAGAAAACTTATTCAAAACGACGTATCTGATTGTGTTAACAAAAAAAAGGGAAGAAAACTAAAATTTTTGAAAACCTTAGCACTTCACACAAGCTAGGACTACCGACACAAGGAATAACTTTTAACTTTTTTTTAATTCTAGTTGACGACCCATACCAAATAAATTGAAGGTCCATACAAAAAACGTGAAAAGGGGGTGAGGGGAGGTGGTGTTATAAAAAATATTTTTTTGCGTGACGTAATTAATGGATCAATATAAGTGTATAATTTAAACACTTGTCCTTGGCGTGATAGGTTTGTAGCTTCTTTTCTAAGTCATCTCCGATGGGCTGCAAAATGGTGAGTCGACAACTGTGATGGAGCGTGCGTCCCCGCAACTTAGCTCTGGTCCTCACAAGTTCCTACCTCATGCTTCCACGGGTCAACAGATGACAAAGACCGCCAGCTAAGGGTTGCGTACTTAGCTGGTAGTGCAGCCTGGGCACTGTTGTCCTTCTGACTTCAGCTAGATTGAGGAGGTGCGTGCCGAGCGTCTGTCCACCAAGGAGGTGCGGCACAAACAGCGGCTGAGTAAGAAACGCTGTATCTCGTCAGCTATACCTTAGGAGGCCGTCCCACCAACGCAATGTAGCCAGCGCGGTAAGATAGCATGCTGAAGTCTTACCCTACCACGAAAAATGTAAGTATTCTTTATTTTGTGAGATTTTTCCTCATTTTATTGCCCAGAACTATTTTATAAGGAACAGTAGAAATTTTCAATATCCCAGTACATTTACTAGTGCGAATAAAAACAAAAATAAATGTGTTAATTGAATCTAAAGTTCAGTATAGCCGTGAAATTTTCATTTTGTCTTAGCTTTTTATAAATCATTTATGCTAAAAATGTCTACTGTTCCTTTAACAACTATATAACGGGGATTCCCTGGGGGGTAGCCTAAGGCAGTCGAAGGATTTGTTGACTGGACAAGGGTTCGTGGAGTCGCCAGTCCTTTGTCATGCGAAGACACGCGGCCTTCTGGCCGTAGTCTTCCGAAGGTCCTCACTGAGATCGGCTGACCCTGCTACAAGAAGCCATCACGTAGGCTATTCTCTCAGAACAACCTGCTGAGAATAGTCCTGCAGCCATAGGTAATCCTTGTACTGATGGTGGGTTCTTATTACACATCACATCACATCTTTTCTAAGTCATCTCCGATTGTTGAAAAATCAACTCTTAGTATCTACGATTTGCTTCCCGTTGGCAGTGACACCACAACAACAAAATCATATTTATGTAAAAAATAAATACGTTATACAAAACATGGTTGGTGTTATGTTATTTCAACAGTATTTAGAACAACCCACAAAATTTTATACATGTATGGAATCATGTTATTAATCCATTGCAGTAGTGAAAAACGTATTTTTAGCTCGATCAATAGTCAGAGTTATATAAAGAATACGATAGAACCATAAAATGTTAGGCGATACGTTTATATGACATTTATAAAACAATCAATTATAAATCATTCTAAAAAGAGGTTTTGTATGTTACTTGGGCGCTGCTTCTGGGTGGTGTTCTGGTGCCCCGAGATGGCCGGTTTGGACTTGCGCTTCCACATGATTATTTCCATAGAAAGGAAGTACTTATTAATAATATGTCTCGGTCCAAGGCACGACATAATTTCACTACCTTCCCCACATTTTCGCTGCTGGACTGGTCTAATGCAGACGTTGATTCACCACCCGATGGCAGGAAAACCGCATTAAATTGCGATAAAAACATTTTATTTTTTTTATGCAGACGTTAGCAACTTCCAAGCGCTCAATCCAACCAAATTTAGAAGAATAGTAAATGCGTGGTATGGCAGAAATGTGTTCTCTAGCTAACAACAAATATGTGTCCGCCATGTTTCGAATCACTAAGCTTAACGAGTAAGGGACATCTCGGTTTTTTTTCATTGAATTATACAATTTCTTGCACACTTCCAAGCAAACATGCTAGAAATATTCACCACCCTGAATTATTTGGGAGGCGCTGTGAATCACTCATTTGCCATACTGCAATATTTAAATTCCGCTTCATCAGTAGTGATGCCGGAAACCT
Organism: Aedes japonicus; assembly: GCA_034211315.2. Taxonomy (NCBI): domain Eukaryota; kingdom Metazoa; phylum Arthropoda; class Insecta; order Diptera; family Culicidae; genus Aedes; species Aedes japonicus. The sequence continues at coordinate 43,533 of JASCZW010004162.1, read as the reverse complement.
CAAGCTGAGGAATACAACTCTGCCACACCCTGTCTGTCATGCTCTCAATGCACTATTCTTGTTTGGCTGTATGCCCCAGCCTTGTGATTTTCTGGACCTACCACTATTTATTGTTCTCGTCTCGCTCACATTTCATCTGTGTTCTTAGATATGCTTCTGCTGTTACTTCTTACTCCTCCTGACTTCTTCCGGTGTCGGAGGTAATCCATCAGTAACGGTTGGGGAAACGCCCACGCTAGTCCACCATACGTCAGTATTGGCGTGGGGACACTTGCCAGGATCGATCGCGCTGCCTTCTCGCAGGCATAATCGACGTGGCTGTTGTAGCTCAGCCGGTCGTAAAACATCACGCCTAGTTGCTTTACCTCTCGCTTGGAGTCAATGGTATATTCCCTGACCGTTATTATCACCTATTCCCAGGTGCTAATCCTCACCATTTTGGTTTTGTGATGCGCTAACGTTAGCTACTTCTCTCGCTTCTAGTCTTCCGCCATGCCTATTGCTTCCGTGGCAAGAATTCGACCTCTTCTCGTGACTACCGATGACTAATTGTACCACATCATTCGCAAAGCCGACGATTTTAACGCCTCTTGGAAGATTCAGCTTCAACACTCCATCGTACATCGTATTCCAGAACGTTGGGCCCAGATTAGATCCCTCAGGAACGCCCACCGTAACTGTCTGGTTCTGAAAGTAGCTGCTCTGGATCCGGCAATGGTATACCGGAACCCTCATTCTGTGTAACGAAATGGCGATCGCTTCCCAGCTGGCACTGTTGAAAGCATTTTTTGCATCTAAGGATACAAAGGTGCACTAACGATTAGCCCGTCTTTGCTGCTTCTGTACTTCTATATATGTTCTGTATATGTTGTATGTGTTTCAAAGACCGTTCTCACGCTCTGTGTATCTCTTAAACCTGTTTAGAATTACTTTCTGGAAGATTTCCCGGTTTCAGCAGCAACACCAGCTTCTGTTGCTTATAGTTGTCGGGGAAGTTTCCTTCGTGTATGCATTTATGCAGAGTGGTCCTGAACATATCTGGGTTCTCCAGGATTGCTGTTTTCTGAGTCAGAACTGGAATGCCGAGCCTTATTGTTTTGTTTAGCGCGGCTCTTGCCGCTCTGTGCACCAGTAACATCTCCGTGTGTATGTGTAAGTTTTTTAATTTTTTTTTCTCATCCAGAGTATGTCAGAGGCCTGAAAAGACAACTCAGGCATATGGGGATGAACAAGGTATATAACCCCTGTCCTTCATGTCTTTGCACCCTGGAATCACTGTTATTTATTACTCTGGGTGAAGATTGGGCTCCTAATTCTCTTGGCAGCATCAAAATTATTTGTGTGCCCTGATTACGAAAATCCATGTACCCTTATAAAGGGCATCTTTGCTGCACTGCATCGAATCTTGGATGCCCCGTGTCTCTTCCACATTTTCATGTCAAGACCTATGTAGATACTACCTGAAGCAAGCGTGTTCAAAAGAGAACTGAGTCAGGTGAAAGTTGACCTCTTCATGCTTCCTGTTTTCCTAATGGCCACAAAGGTTTAAATTTTTTACAAAAATTAACCACTGTTCAACTTGTTTTGAATGTATTTCTGCATCTTAACCTGTTTGTAGATTTTTTGTATGTTTCTAATTTTAAGGTAATACAAGCTCCTAGGTATTTTGTACTATCATGAGCCTTGAAACATTTTCCATTTAAGACTAGTTCTGTGGGCTGCTGTGCCTTTTTATTTGGATATCTTAATAGTAATTTACATTTGTCATAATTTAATTCTAAGCCAACATCTGCTAACTGCTTCATCACTTTCTTAAGAATACATTCCATCTCCACCTTAGATGTCACAATAATGAATAAATCATCTGCAAAAGCTAGTAACAATGGTAATTTAAGGCAACCTAGATCCATTAGCTCAAGTTTTATAATTTTATACAATGCTATTGATGCTATTTAATTCTGTACACCCTCTTGTATCTGTTTCAGCGGAACCACTCCCGCCAGTTCAAAAATTCGGGTAAATTTGTATTAACTGAGTGCCCATAAAAAAAAAACAAATGGTAGCATTTATGTTCATAGAATCTTGTAGACCGGTTCAATAAGTTAAGAGCATCACAAAACTCGTTGAATTTTCATGATTCGGGTAGAAGGGTAAACAATTTTACATGCTCTGATATGCACATCACAATGACAATTCAGATTTTCTTTCAGTGGGCCTTTCATGATAATTATAACCAGATATAGCTGAGATCAGGTTTTTTGTTTGAAATATTGCAAACAATGTTGAATGTTGCATAAAGTATTGCAAACAAGTACGTTGTTTACGCTTGATTTGGTTTGAAAATGAACGAGGGAAAATTATATGCGTTTGTTGACATTCTGTTTTTTGTATATGTTGAGTGTGCATCGTTCCCAAGAGAGTTAGTAGGCTTGTGTTTGTGTTTCAGTGTGTCGGAAGGTATTTCGGGTTGTCAGAAGGTGTCAACTTATTTGTTAATACAACAATCGAAAATGTATGCTTATTGACAACCATGGACTTTTTAATGTTTAACACACGCACACTTAACATCATCTAAATCACATCAGTGCAAGCGAGAGAGGAAAAAAACAGTAAGAAAACATTCGAATCGTGTAAGTGTTGCCAGAAATTAATTTATGTTCATGTGGTGTAGGCTATGTCCGAAGTGTGGCTGATTGTGTTTTTGAAGATTTTAACACATGGTGGTCGAGTGACTTACCCCTTGTTATTTCCTTATAAATAGTTCTCACTCAATCGTACTTACTAGTATTGAGTCAAGTAGGTTTCCGTTTTTTGGTTTACTTAGCTCTTTTCTTTAATTTGTGAATTCTCTGCGCCGTCGTACATTGCATTCATGTGTTTAGTTTTCGTTGTTTTTTCCACCGAAAAATCATATATGTTAAAAATAAATATCAAGCTTTTGCCGCCAAAAAGCTTGTGCTGCCAAAAACAGCAATTTAAAATACTGTGTTGCATAATTGTTATACGAAATGCTTAAAATTGTCATGAGCTTAGGGTGCCCTCAAAACCCCTACCTCAAGCTTGTCTTAGATTAGCGTTTCAACAATTATGTGCAATATATAAATCGATACTTTATTACATTATTTATCTTGAATCCTAGAAAGTGTGATCTGTTTAGTGGGATACCTGCAACTAGAAATGAAAAGAAAAATTAGTACTTTCCATTTAATTCCAACTAACTTTATTGCTTATCTTGACAGATACGCATATTTCGTCTACAATGTGCAGACTTCTTCAGTGTCGTGTGCTAATATTCGACTAGTAGTTGAGTATTAGTACACGACACTGAAAACGTTTGCACATTGTAGACGAAATACGCGTATCTGTCAAGTTGAGCAATAAAGGTAGCTGGAATCAATGGAATACCAAGTTTTCTTCTTATATCTTATTGTTTATCTTATTTTATTTTAAATTCATATAACAAGCAAGCTATGCTAACAGCAGCTATGAGATTAAACGATTTAAACGATTTATTCATTACGGGCCATTGATCAAGTTCACCAAGCAGTGAAAACGTCGAATAATTTTGCGTTTGGCTATGTTTTAGCAGTGCGCGAACACAAAAACCGCCAACAAGTATGCAACACATTAGCCTCAAAGCCATGACATTGACCACAATTAGCAGTATCATTCGTTCACAGTTGACCATCATAAAAAATATTCAGCTGTTGGGTTCGAAGCTGTACTAAGCCCACCATCATTTTGCTGTAGATTGGGTAAAATGGAAATCTTATTGGAATAGATCAAGGAAGCAGCATTTCTACATTCTCTTCTATTAAAACCCCAGTGAATTAATGTAAGCTGTGCGTTATAATTTAATTTGCATGTTAATGCAAACAGCCGTCTGATGACGCTACTTAGAGAAATAAAATTAATATTAAGACGTCTACACACAATTCTTTGGGACATAGGAAGACTCTCGACGGCTGTGTTTTTGTCACTGATAAATCGTAGAATAGTTTTAGAAATGGTTCTTAGGAAGCATAGGAAGGAGGCTTTTTCTAAAAGGTATAGACTATAATAAACTGCCACATTGAAAATCAGATTGCAGGCTCTGCGACAAGTGTGAATTTGCTCTCAGAAGAAACTACACAAAGAAACATTGAGTTTTCTGCGTAATCTAATGCACATAAAGGGAATGTTAGATTAAGCAGAAATTAATGGAATATTTCATGTAAATTTAAGCCACATAACGCCTCAACTTAGCCTGTTGTATGAAAGATTGAAAACATTGTTGTATGCGATGTAATGCGATATTTCATGTAAATTTGAGCCAGATAACGCCTGAATCGAGATTCTTGTATGATAGATTTCAAACATTGTTGTATGGCGTATGAAAAATTGCAAACAGTTTCGTTGTTGACGCCTCCTTTGGCATGGAATTAAACGAAGGGAAATTTTACACGGTTGTTTAAATTAATTTTTTTTCCTGTATATCCAGAAATCAATTCATTAATGCTACCCTCTTATTAGCTTTTCTATTAATAGGAAAAATTTAAAAATCTAATTCGGTGCGTCGAATTGTTTGGGGAAAATCACGTGTTTGAAGGCATATACGCAGATAAAAAGAAACATTGAGTTTTATGCGTAATCTAATGCACATAAAGGGAATGCTAGATTAAGCAGAAATTAATGGAATATTTCATGTAAATTTAAGGCACATAACGCCTCAACTTAGCCTGTTGTATGAAAGATTGAAAACATTGTTGTATGCTGCCCTGGGATGCATAGTTGACGTAACCACCATCACCACCATGTGGTTGTTGAGAAAACGCGTTTTTCGAGTTTAAGCTGAAATGCAATGTATACACGGGAAAAAATCTTGTAGTAGAAACTACCATCTTACCCGACTACGCCTATCTTTAAAACTACCATGAAATTTCAGTCAAATTTACTACGTTTATGGTGAAACCGTCAACGTTTGTGGTATATTTGACAGACCTCATATTGATATCAAACGCACCATGGTTGATCTAATCGCAGGCATGGTAAAATCAAACGCATTTATAGTCAGCTGAAAATTGTTGGTGTTTGCGCTTAATTTAACCCTCGGAATGGTAGTTTCTACTGCGACTTTTTTTTGCGTGTACCAACAGATATGGCCAAATGTTCTATCCATTTGATGATGTTTTACTAATAAAAGTGGGCCAGCAAGATAATTAGAATAGTTTCATTTTTTTATAATCTTTAAAACGCATCGCCAACTTATGCGAATAAACAGGCATATTAAATTACTGAACGTTTATTCTCACAGTTTTGCGTAAAAACCAGGCTGCTGAGCTCTGAATAAAATGTCGTTCATTAGGCACTCGCCGATCGGCTTCACGAATACCAACGAAAAGTTTCAACCAGTAAAGTTCCGTTTTGATTTTGACAATAGCTACCATCGGACTTATGTTCGACTCTTTCAAAGAGCATGAAGAGTGCAAACGTTGTCAAGCTTACCGTGTTCACGAAGAGCAGACAGGTCACTCTGCTAAAGCTGATGATAATGATCAAGGAGTATCAACAACGAACGAAGTTCAATGCGAGTTGTGTTTGAGTTGGAAGAATTACGTATCACGAGCGATTACTGGGCGAGATGGATATGATAGCGATCTGTCAAATGCGAAAATCAACAAGTCGGGTTTCTCTGTTGATCTGCAAAAGGTAACCTTTTATGCATATCAGTCGTTGTGAATTACTTATCTCATTTTATAACTGTAGGTGGTCCAGCTTCCAGGAATTGAATAATTCAAAGAAGTTGTTTTTCCAAAAGAATCTTCTCATTCAACGAAACATTTGCTCCCTTTGGAGGCTCTCTAAATGTTCCCGTTTATACCTTTTTGTGCAGCGATGTGATTGCAGAACGGAAAGCTTATCACATTGCCAGCGTTTTTTATATAAATGTTTCGTTTCTCTTGGCTCAAACGCCATCGTTACTTTGTGGCTGGACAATTGTTCAGGACAAAACAAAAATTGGGATTTGATGGTGCTGTTGGCTTTACTCATCAACTCGCCTATCATTGAATCTACTGAAATCAATTTGAAGTACCTTGAGCCTGGGCATACTTATATGTACGCGAATTAATTTCATGCATCGGTTGAACGCACGATGAGAAACGTTCCTCGAAAAGAAGTTCACAATTTTCAAGATTTATTCAACTGTGTGAGAAACTCAGGGGATGGCATTAAGCCACTGGTTTTCGAAATGCAGTTTCAATACCAAAAAAAAAGGCAGTGGGATAGGAAAATCTAGAAAGTCTTCTATCATCAAAAAGCTTTTGCCTTTGATGCCGCAAATACTGGATTAATTTTCCTGAAAACAATAATGAAGCATGTGAAGATTACTCAGAAAGCTGTGAGCTTAAAAAAAAGAAAGAAAATGGGCTGTGAGCTTTCGGAAAGTGTACCATAAATGAAGACGTCATTTTCAACACCCACTTGTTAGTTGTTTATACAATTTTACTACCTGTGGTTTTGATTATACTTCAAAATTCCAGGCTCATCCCTTTTCACATTCTCGCCAAGGAAAAAAATCCATAATTTTTATTCCATTTTCAACACCAGATATCTATGAAGGCAGTATGAGGGATACAGTATCCCCACTGATCGTAAGAAACCGGCCAGGTGTTTTCCAGAGGTCGATAGATGGCAAGTTTGTATGTAATCTCTAATCTGCTTTCCCTAGTGCATTCAACCTCGCTTACAGCAACCCGTGATGTGATATTTGGAGAGACGTCTTTCATGCGACCAAATGGACCATTATGGTGCTTACTCCAAACCGTTCTTTTCAATTTATTGCACAATTTTTTGAATAAACATTTTTTGTTTTTACTTGGAGGCAATGTATTATAGGGTAAAGGATGAAAAAAACAAAAAAGTGAATTTAGGTCGTCTTGGCGCTTACGTTAACTATGCATCCCAGGGCAGTATGGAACATGAAGATTGCAAACAATTTCGTTGTTTACGCCTCATTTGGCTTGGAATTAAATGAGAAGAAATTCTACCCGCCAACATGTCAATTTAAGTCTACTTGGATGCACATAAAAGAAGCGGCCCGTCTGACCGAAATTTGCGTCTATTCATAAATTTACAAGACCATAAAACCCAAAATGATAACTTATATGACATGCCATTAAAAGAAAATCAAGTAGACAAGTTGAAATTTTCCACATGCTGCTATAGTTAATACAAATGCAAATGCTTCTGATGCCAGTTTAATCTCAACTATCTAGTTCTAGTTACCGTCAGAAAAATTTAAGATGCTATAATGAAATTAACTTAAAAGGTTTTTTAAAGCCACGGTTTTTAGTGGTAAAATTTAGTAAAATCTTAAATTGACGGGTTCATTTTGTTCCTGCATCTTCAAATGCTTGTGAAAATCTAAAAAACAAATTGTTGGCCCGGTCGTTGGCCTTCGTCGGAAAATATTTTAAGGATGCTAGAAGTTGTCGCCTTGTTCAGATTATTGAATAATATAAGCAAATGAACTACGGGCATAACGATGCTTCACGGCTAATCACTGCGAAAGTTTAATTTGAAAACATTCAGTGTTTTTCTTACTCCTCAACATTGACTTATTTCATAGCTTTGAAGTTCGATCTATTATGCACATCATACAACATGAAGTAATCGTTTTATAATCCATCACAAAGAGAACGAATTGGAGTTTGTGACATGCCATGACACGCGAAACCGATCGCTTTAAAAATAGGTCTGATGTTGTTATAACACCAAAGACAAGGATCATGTAAATTTAAGGCATGCAAATCCCACTTTTCAGTTAAGTGGCGGTTTGTTTTAACGTACACAGAAAAAAAAAATTAACAAGCGTGTAACATTTCCCTTCGTTTAATTCCATGCCAAAGGAGGCGTAAACAACGAAATTGTTTGCAATGTTTCATACGCCATACAACAATGTATGCAATCTTTCATACAACAGACTAGATTCAGGCGTTATCTGACTTAAATTTACATAAAATATCCCATTATTTTCTTCATCTCTTCCCTTTATGTGCATGAGATAACGCAGAAAATTCAATGTTTCTTTTTATCTGTGTACTACGAACTTAGATTTTAGTTTACCTTAGGAGCTTGTTAATTCAGCATCCGGAACTTAACATTGAGTGTGTCAGTATTTATTATTTTGGGATTCAAAAAACACATCAACTATAACGTACACAGATAAAAAGAATTGAATTTTCTGCGTTATCTAATGCACATAAAGGGAATGCTAGATTTGGCAGAAAATAATGGGATATTTTATGTAAATTTAAGCCAGATAACGCCTGAATCAAGCTTGTTGTATGAAAGACTGCAAGCATTGTTATATGGCGCATCGGAGACTACAACCAATTGCGTTGTTTACGCCTCCTTTGGCTTGGAATAAAACTGGAGGAAATTTTACTCGCTTGTTAAAATTAATTATTTTTTTCTGTGTTTGTTTTGGAATAACACCGCCTTCTTGACCAGCTCCAGACGTTTTTCGAAACCGCTACAGGCCTCCGACTTCCATCGGCATTTCGTCCCAAATTCGTTTGATTACGGTGTTGTATTGGTTCATATTAGACGCCCTGTGGTCATTTACCTTCACCAGCATGTATGACCATACGAAATAATCCAAGGGATTCAGATCTGATGAACTGGGAGGCATTCATTCTTGTCCAAAAAGTCGGTCAAATTTTCTCGGCACCAGCCCTGAACGAGATTTGCAGGGTGCGATGGCGCTCCATACTGCTGAAACACATAGTGATCATCTCCAAACACCTATTGTACACACAGATAAAAAGAAACACTGAATTTTCTGCGTTATCTAATGCACACAAAGGGAATGCTAGATTTGGCAGAAAATAATGGGATATTTTATGTGAATTTAAGCCAGATAACGCCTGAATCAAGCCTGTTGTATGAAAGGTTGCAAACATTGTTGTCTGGCTTATCAAAGATTACAACCAATTGCGTTGTTTACGCCTCCTTTGGCTTGGAATTAAACGAAAGGAAATTTTATGCTTTTGTTAAAATTAATTAATTTTTTTCTGTGCATATAGCTTGACAACTTTCTCCAAAACTTCCGTTTTCTAATATACGGCATTCACTTTAACGCCTTTTTCGATGAAAACCAGTGGTAATTTGCCTCGCTTGCAAATTTCTTCCCAAACCATCACTGACGCAGCACTTTGGAACCGTGGAATATTCCTGGAACAGTTTTCGAAGAGAGAGCCCACAATCTGTCGTTCTGGACATTGTGGGATTGTTGCAAGACGAATAACTTTTCGTCGGAATAGGGTAGGTAACGACTTAAGCACCCCGGGACCCTATTCCAAGCACGGGGTAAACGTTAACCTACAACGCTCATTTTTTGCAGTATGGTGCTTCACTAGATGGAGCACCATACTGCAAAAAATGCGCATTGTAGGTTAACGTTTACCCCGTGCTTGAAATAGGGTCCCGGGGTGCTTAAGTCGTTACCTACCCTAAATAAATTCTTCCCCACCGTGCCGCGACAAAAGCAGACTTTCTCTTTCGAGACGTTTCTGCTTGGAAGGTTCCGAAACTCCGTGAACCTTACGTTTCCTGAAAGCTTGGAATCCGAGATCATTTTGCAGAATATTGTGCATTGACGATCTTGCAACATTCAGATCTGCGGCCATTTTACGTACAGAGCGTTGCGATTTTCGTCTAATCCGTTCCCTGATCACTTTAACAACTCGTGCAGTCCGCACCGTACGAGTACGGCCGGATCTCTTCCGGTCATCCAACGAGCAGGTGTCACGATACCTTCGGATGGTTCGGTACACAAAATCCCGCTTTACTCCGAGGTTTTTCAAATTTCTGAAAATAGCGCCCGGGCGCTCACCTTTCGAAAACTGTTTAATCACCAAAGCACGAAACTCCTTCATCGCTGGTAAAAGATAAATCCCGAATGAAATGAATCGGACAAAACCTAAAAGCGTTGGTTGGTTTAAACATAGTTCAAAACTACACCAACCCATAAGTGAAAGTTGCTGATCTGCTGAGATTAAACCCTTTATCATGTTGAGCTGACTTTAGTTCATCCAGTGTTTTAACACTTTTGACACTTTCGTATTGACGTTTTTCTTGAGCTGCTGAATCCTGCCAAGAAGGAATCGCAAATCGATTTCAACGATTCCTATTGCTCTTCTTCAAGTCGGGGCCAGCCAATAGTTGTCCTTTCATTCAGAAAGTAGTTAAATTTACTTTCATCAATTACATACCTTGTTAGAGATTCTTTTTTATGGGAATTCAGGGTCGATTCTTGGCTCCGGGGAAAATTGGGCGGAAAGACTTCCCTTAAACAGTATACCCAAGGTGGAACACTCGAGAAAAAAAGATGAAAGAAAAGCAATCAGTTTGCAAGAAATAAGAACACCGAAATCCGTAAAACAGAATTGCCGAACGTTCAGCTGTTGAGAATTCGGTAAAACTTTGCAGATTTCTGTATAAAAATATAAGTGTATAGGAAGAGGAACTGGTGGCTCTCTCTTTATTCATGGTTAGCTCGATTTAGTGGAATGAATTTTCCATGGGAGAGGAGCTCATTTCCGCAAAATCACGTAACACTCAATAAAAGCCACCAATGAAAGTGATTAAGTTTGGGTAGGAGTTCTTTCTTGCTATGGCAACTCTCTTTTGGTGGACAGTTAATTTGATTTTGTGGAATGGTTTTTCCATACAAGAGGAGCTCTTTTCCAATAAATCACCTAACTGTCAACCAGAGTCTGGCTGCCTAGCGCTAGAAACCCTGCTTCATCCTTAGAATAATTGGGCCGCTACAGTGGCTTTCTACGCCTGCTATTTCAGTGATAATTTGAAGCAATGATTGATCGCAAATGGAGGCTCTTTTCCTTCAAATTACGTGAAATAGCACCGCGAGCCTTACCACTGTAATTACCAGTAATTCTAGGTTGAAGTAGGATGAAAATGTCTGTAATTGTATCGGAATAAAAATACTTTCTTTGAAATAGTGACCTTTCAGAATCATGGTGTGTCAGAATTATACACAAGTTTACTTAAGAGAACCCATTAATGAGGAAAGACAACCCATTTTGGTATAATTTGGATCAACACATTCCTGGGTTTAAAAATAAGACCTTCGTTACTCATTGAATGTCTAATGGTTTATTGGTTGTAATTTTTAAAACCAAAAACGAGTATATCTAGATTTTCCTGGGTAGTATTTCTTCATTAATAAGTTCCTTTTATTGATAATTATTAGCCCATTTATAGATAACAGATACACATTCAATAGATAAAAATATGTTATTATATCTGCTGAACATTTGAACACTTCACCGTGGCTGAAATTTAACACTTATAAATATGTCGGAATAGATTTGTTTGGAACCATGTATCTTGCTTTGAACCAATGTATCATAAAAATGTAACCATTCATAACGCGTGCTAAATTGTTTAGCTTGAACCACTATACTGGTGGTAAGTGCTATCCGTGAGAATTAATTAAAACAATTAAATTAATTAGCAAAATTTTAACGCAACGTTTAAAATCATATCAAACAGTATATAGTTTATTGGTATTAATTTTAAAATTTTTCCATGTAACGTCACACTTCCAAAAACTAAACCACCCCCTATCATAATCAACACGGTTTTCTAAATAAAATTACCCCTTTATTGGTATGTGACGTACTTTATGAATGCCTCCTTTATCATTTGAGATCAAACGATATATTGAATGTATATTGACTACTAAATGAACTTGTATGTGGTGTTCACTAGTGAAATCTTGTCTATAATGGCTTTAGCTTGTGTTATAAATGTTTTGAATACACTAGAACTATTTTAGATACTTATGACGTACTAGAAAATAACATGTTTCTACTTCAAGCATGTTAACTTGAAAACTTAATTCTTATAGAAACTATAATAATAAATACATATGAAAATAATATGTTCAAACGGCTCGTTCAGAAGAACGTTTAATTGCTCTGAACTATTCAAGCTTAAAAAATAAATTATTCAACACTATTTCAGCTCAAATTTCATGTTGAATTACGAAGACTGCTGATCCTCTGGATTTAATTAACATAAACATATTTGCCGTAAATTCCATGGTTAAATACGTTAACTGGTGCTTCGGATTTAATTAATCTATATTTATTTTTTCTAGAATTTAAATTTTTATGTAATGATAAAAATTGTAATCAACGTAGTCAAATTCTTAAATAAGATGTCTGCTCGCACTCACGTATCTTGAGAATACCACCCATCGTAATCGTCAAATTTCCATACGATTATACAAGACTGCACCAAAGGCGTGTAAAATCGGGGTGCTTCAGTGTTTAGTGTTATTCCGTCATCCACGGCAAGCCTTGTGGATGAACCCTAGTTAAAACAGGTTTGCATTAAGTTCACAAGTCTTCACTTAGTTCGTGACGGCATCGACACCCGACGATGCTCTAAGTAAACCCTCTAAGTAAACCTGGTAGAAGAGTTTCTGAGCAGAATGTAAATCAACGCACAATTATCAAAGAGTTAATAACGAGAGCATTTAAAACGAATATTCAATGAGGTATATTAAACGTCAAACACGCGTTCGCCCCATCGAATAAAAAGCTTCTCTTGTCATTGAATCATGTCTGCATGTGTCTTCAGAGTCAGCTGACTTCAATCAATTTCAAAATAAGCCTAGCCTCCCTTATCAAAGACTGGTTTCCGTGACAACGATAGGTTTCGTTTCTCTCGCGGGAATGCAAATATGATTAGCACGTTTCTCTTTAACGAACTTCTCGAACGCACTCACCACGGCGAATACTGATTCTCTCGCGCAAACCACACTTGATCAGTCGATCTCTTTACATTGCTTCGATCGGACGTGTTAAGTGACGTGCTGTGTTGTTTCGTGGGATGTATGAATAGTCTACTAGTGTCTTCCCCAAATGGATAAGTTGTTGTAATTTGTTCCGACCAGACGCTTTGTTATTGTATATGAGTGCTTTCGTGATCCACACGACTACTTAAAATTTACCGGGTTTTCAAACTGGACAGACAAGTAGTATTATTAGCAATCGTTCATTCATTGTGTGGGGTCATTCAGCAAGTGGTGTACACTAAATAGCAGAGCAAATTGTGAATACAACCCACATCACTGTGACAAGCGCTTCAGTATTAGTGCATAGCAAAGTGCGCAAATTAAGCTTCGAAATGTGCAATATATTTATTTGGAGAGTTAGAATCAAAATGTGAAATGATATCATCTTGCAGGTGGGAAATTGTTGTCGAAGAAAGAATAATCTAGGAGTACCAGTCCTAATTCACCTACGAAAAAAGTCGTAAAAAAGTGATTTAAAGGTGTACGACAAGTAAAAGGATACACATTAAAGCAATGGATCAAGGAGCAGCATTCAGTGTCCGGTTGCCGTATAGGCAAATGTTGGTTCTGTTGATCTTTTGCACCGTCAGTGCGATGGTAATGGTAAGGCTAATTTGACAGATATTACAAATCCATCTTTTCATCATTAAGATTATTATCAAACGGGTTTCTCTGAGCCATTCAAAACAAGTTTCACCACTACAATGTTAAGCAAATGTCACGAACCTATAGATTATATAAACAGCAATCAATTATTTTTTTTTTCAATTGCCGTAGTTGATAGACTGTCGCTTTCAAGAAGGTTGAGTTCCGTTTGTTGTCTCTGTCAGTTTTAAAAGATCGATAGTTTAATGATGAGCCACGTTCACTCAAAAGCATGATTCTATTTGAAAGAGGGATTCCCTGGAATTCCCAATCACTGCGATGAATATGCAAATTTTAATCGATCGTTGAAGAAACGGCAGGTGCACAGAGTTATTTATATATTGATACAGTAGTTATTCCAAACGGTTCCCAAGCTTACTATTACATACGAATGCTTTTTTTTATTATGAACCATTCATTAGGCTATTTCGGATTACCTACGCACGTTATTATTTTGCGAATAGTAATTTAATAATAAATAAATAAGCCAGCATGGTGGTTGCCTTTCAATGTGTATTAAAGAACCCCTCAAAAGTTTTATAATGACGCTATTATTGATCATATCATGCTAGCGTTGGTACTTCCTCTTGTTTCTAGATATATGATAATCATAGAGAATGAGTTAAAACAATGTCGGCAATCGTAGAAATTTGTTCTTCAGTATTCTGTATGGCTGCCTTTAACATCCAAACAGCCTTCGAGCGTCTCTACCAGCTTCCTGGTCACTGTTGGTGGAGCTTTATTCAAAATCTCCTTGATCGCCAGTTTGACCTCCTTTTTGATTCGTGCTTTTAATGCCTGGCCACGTTAATTTTCGGACACTCTTCTTTCAGTGTAGATTTTGAATTATTTCCCGAATCCCGAAATTAAGTGGCAGTTTAAACTTTCCACTTTATTTCGTCGTACAGTGTATTTATATTCTTGTTGCATGTCGTAAAATGGCGTCGGATCAAGTGGACTGAAGGCGTACAAAGTAAAAATGGTGCCCAACCGTGATGACAAGCAAAATTTCATTGCAAAAATTCATGCTCAGGAGCTTCACACAAATATGTTGTAAACATTTTCTTGTATCATAATGGTCGTAGAAATATACGTGCTCGAAGACTTCAAACAACTTCCGGGTCTGGCTATTTATAACGCAATGCAAAGGAACGCCATTGCCGCGCATTCCCGGACAAATAAGGTGTCCGTACTACCGAATAAGTATTTGATTTGGCAGGACACATGGAGTTGTAGTCGAAAATCTAAAAGTTTCGTCTCTACCGGCACTATCAAGAATGATGTGTACGAGAAAGCATGTTTACCAAAGTGGTTTCTACCGTTTATCAGAAACCACGATTCTCCAGCTCTGTTTTGGCCTGATTTCACCTCTTGTTACTATGTGAAATCCGCCATGGAATGGTATAAGGTGCAAGAGGTAAAATACGTGCCAAAAACTGCCAATCTACCAAACTGCCCAGAGTTTCATCCAATAGAGAAATACTGGGTTCTAGTTAAGCGGAAAATCTTCGAACCTAAGAAGAAAGCAAATTGTACCGTTGATTGCAAGAGAAGATGGAGAATCGTCACTGCGGGCGTATCTGAGGATACCGTATGGTGTACTACTGAAAGTTTAAGAATTTTAAAAAAGATGGAATATCATCTTTATCAACTGTTTCTAATGTAGATATAATTGTGAAATCAACAATCAGGTTTGTTGAATTATGAGCAATTTTTTTTATGCTATTATTTTGGAGTCCGAAATTCAACGTGGACAGGCTTTAGTCTGACGGCTGCATCTCATTGTTTACACCAAAATGTTGAACCGAACACAATTTGCAGCAAAGTTTCACGCGCATTTCGAGAAATGGGAAAGATTTCCGTTGAAAAACGCCGTGACATCGCACACAAGTGGATCACTATTCTATTTATCACTAAAAAAGTTAAATAAACTGAAAAAAAAGGTGTGAACGCCGTGCGTATTTCGATCCGGAAGTTTGGGAGGAATATTTCCTTGCGGATCTGCCACAAAGGCAAATTGGACGAGCTTTTTCTAAAGCAGAGGGGGCCTCAGTTGGCCAAAAAAACTAAACACCTCGAGGTCCAACGTTCAACAAGCCAAAGAGAGACGTACAAGACGCAGCAGCAGCCAAAAAGACACAAGCAGCGAGCGTGAAACCAGAGGCGCGGAAACTGTATGACACAGGTTTCATCAAGAATAAGTACTGCATCATGATGGATGACGAAACGTATTCGAAGTTGGACTGTAAAGCATTGCCGGGATCGGAATATTATACGATTCGTGAAGATGAAGATGTTGACAAGGCGGACACTTCATATTTCACAGAAACATTTGGCGGCAAGGCGATGGACTGGTAGGCAATTTGCTCTTGTGGTAAATTCAGGAAGCTATACATCGTAAGCGGAGCAATGAATGCAGATATTTACATCAATCAATGCTGCAAAAATACCTATTTGTTGCTGGTTCTTCAACATGATAATCCTGTAATATTCTGGCAAGACCTTGCTTCATGTCATTACGCTAAGTTGACCATGGACTGGTACAAACCGGAAAACGTGATAATTGTACCTAAGCACATGAATTCGCACCGCAAATTAATCAAAAATCTTGCATAAACTGTTGATAAACTGAACCATATGTAAGAATACATAACAACTAAGATTTACACTCAGTAGCAAAAAAAAAGGCTAGCAAAATTTTGCTTCCAAAAAACGCGTTGTTCAACCTTCTGTAGCTTTGTCAATTATCAATATATTTGGCTGAAATTTTGACAACACTAAATATAACCGGCTTTTTTTTGCACCGATATTTCAGCATGGCACATTGGGTGAATAGGAAATACTATGTTAGAGCGTCAACTTTGACGTCACTGTAGTCAAATCACTTAATGAAAACAGTTCAAATTTTGTCTACATCAATCTCTTTGTTGTTTTAAGCCATGAGGGAATTTTTAACATGCTACCTAAATTTTTCACAGAAATACGAATTTTTGAAATTGGTATGTCCAAAAATGACTTTTTTCACATATGTTATGACAACTTAAAATTTATAAACTTTATCAACATAAAATGTTGCTCACATATGGTCGAAACATTGTAGTTTTGTCAAAAATTCAGCCAAATATATTGATAATTGACAAAGTTACAGAAAGTTGACCTACGCGTTTTTTTGAAGCAAAATTTTGCTCGGCTTTATTTTTGCTACTGAGTGCAAGGTGACATAAATAGAAATACATATGTTTTTTAACAAACTGAAAATATGACCTTTCTTTCTGAGACAGTCTATAGGTTATTTGTCGTCTCATCGATGAAAATCGCCTTGTTCCAGAGCTCAACAAACTTGTTAACATACTCCTTCGCAAATTTCAGTCGCTTTTAAATATTCACTTTTGAGAGAAGAAGCCCTTTCCGAGCAAATCGTCCTTTCCGATCGTGTCACACCTGGTGGTCTTCTTATGAACTTTAATTTTGGATATGATTCACTGTCACAGGTTATATCATGACCGGTTCTGATTACTTGCCCGTATATGAGCAATTTGGTCCTGTACACTTGATTTATCCAGTAATGAGCTAGATTTATTACGTCGATTGATAGTTTTTGGTCCTAGTCCGAAACATGACCTGATGTGCGCTACTTTTTGAGTTCTTAAGTAATTTCGGGTGTGGCATGCTGGGTTTTAACATCTACATGCTTGACCCCTCTTTTTGCAAAAGTCTGGATTTTCATTTGCCTGTCATTCTGCGAAATCTTAACCAAACTGGATGCAATCTTTTGCAAACGATCACAAATTTATTCTTGTTTATGATACAGTATCGGACATTCCATAATTTTACGTAGTTCCGGATAAATACAGGGGAACCGTGGGGTAAGTACTCCTCCCGAAAAATTGACCAGGATCAAAACGGTACCAAAGCATGGCTTGCGAAACCTCAAACTTCATGATCTTGCAAAACAAGATCATGTGTGGTCATTTTGGAAATATTCGGCCATTGTGGCTACTCCTGGAAGCCTTCTGAGCACCAGGTTCCACCGGAAAAAATGGACGGTTATGAACGGTACCAGAACATGACTTGCGACATCTCAAACTTCATGATTTCTCGGAACAAGACCATGTGTGATCATTCTAGAAATATTGATGATAGCCTTCCGAGAACCGGGATCCACAAGGAAAGTAGCCAGCTTATGAACATGCACATCCTACAAATCTTATTCCGTTGGGAAAACTTTGATAAGCTTTGAACTTGGAACGGCCATTTGTAAGACGTCATTTTGTAAAATTTTAAACAAATTCAGCCAGAAGCCCCTACATTATTCTCCTCCAAAGAAAATACAAGGTAGGTATTTCCAAGGGTATTTCTAAACGTTCCACACGCACACACATAAACCCAAGTATGTATAATCATAATTTATTTACGCTTTATTCTGGATCAACAGAGTTGCTAGCATCTAAACGTTGTTTTTGTTTTAGGCGACATCGTTTAAATCTTAGTTGTTCTGAATCAGTTGTTCTTTTGTGGCGTCAATACTTTGGTTATTGGCAGAGTTCTGTTTTTCTGTAATAATTAAAAATCTCGCAGTGATAATATGAGTGATTCTGATTCGGATGCTTCAAGCATCACTGACCCAAACTCGGCCGGTAGTGGAAAATGATGTTGATGATGAGTGGATAGAAGAAGATTCTTTTAGTTCCGAAGAAGAGGATAACGACGAAGAAACATACGTGTCGAAGTGTGGCAGTATTCGATGGAGCACTAATCGTTCGAATGTAGTAAAATCGCATCTCACTAATGGTGCACGAAAATTTAATGTAGATTTGAGTACAAGGGAACGTCCATTAATTATGTCACGCAAAAAGTGGCTATTTATAAGCCACCCTTGTCACGTTTTTTGTATGGAGCTTCAAATTTTTTATATGGATCGTCACGTTTGTCCAAACTCATACACACACAGTAAGTGGAAGTAAACCAAAGAACACTTTACGTTATGTAAACGCTTTACCCTCAAACTGTTTTAAAATATTATAACAAATAATACACTCAACCTTCTTACTGAAAACCTAGCGGACTAAGTCAGCTGGGGCTTGGTATTTACTATCGCACAGGTTTGGACAATAAGTCTCAGATTTTTACTGAAAAAATAATAGAAAAAAAACAGAGTTGCTAATTTCTCTGAAAAAACTCCATTTGAAATTTTCAGATTTTAGTTTTTAGATTTTCAGATTTCCGATTTTTTTTCACCTTTTTTTTATGCCATAATGTGAATTTCTTATGATCAGGATCGGATCTCACCTCGGTGGACATTTAGGTCTTTTTGCTTTATGTCCCTATTTATGATCCATTATGTTCTTCATACAGTTTTGTGATTCATCTTAACAAAATTATAGGCATGAAATTGTGTAATGGAAATTCAGATGATAAGGCTAACGCCTAAATTGCCGGTTGATCATAAGTGTGTGTGTGTTGTTTTGTGTTGTTTTGTAGCTGCGCCTTTGCCGACTGAGGTGAAGGAGGCCCCTTAGTGTAAAGCATGTTAATGTTTTAAAGTAGTTTTGTTATATGATCTGGGAAACTTATTTTCATGTAAGGGAACGTCCATTAATTATGTCACGCAAAAAGTGACTTTTCATAACACCCCCACCCCCTTGTCACGTTTTTTGTATGGACCATACATTTTTTTGTATGGATTGTCACGTTACCAACCCCCCCCCCCCTCCCCCTCACTGCGTGACATAATTAATAGACCTTCTCTAAGAAGAACATAGCAAACAATGCAATGTCCAAAAAACGATCTAAAAAAATCTATCAAGAGACTGTAGTTATTAAGAAACCTTGAGGATAGGCTGAAAATAGTCAACAAATAGAAGATTGCTTTCTAAGTGTATCCCAGTTAGTGTACTGATGAACCTGTTTGAGCATTTAGTAATGTAGAATAGTAGAATAGTTTCTGACAGCAGCAGTAATACTTATCAATCTGTTTTCCAAATCTGAGAGAAGTGAGTGTCATTTAGACAGTCCCGTTACATCGTGATAAAAATGCGAATCTAAAACTAGTTGAGCAGGGCATGGTTTTGAAGAGCAGAATATCTCATTTTATCTAGTTGTTCTTCGTTCCTCAATAAAATATACAGGCACATTACTTTGGTGTATTCTTCAATATAACGTTTCAATAGCAGCGTTGATACGGCTCGCAACTTGGCATTTCATACATACTCCCACAGACCATTATTGAGAGCTTTCTATGCCAACCATTGTATAATTTGTACAGGGTGTGTGGTACAAATAGAAGCTTAATGTTTGTTCGAAGAAGACAAACTCAAGACGTACAGCTTCCAGTATGCAATCTTTGAAACATTCCTTTGCTAACACAACTCGACCACACGACAAGATCTATTATCTCCGGAGTTGATTAAACCGTGCATTCAGTTACTTGGCTTATCGAGGTATTGCATGGGAATTAAAGTTTGAGTCTCTCATGGGAATCCCCTCATACCGGACTGAAGCGTGCACCGCTTTCATAGTGAACATATTATCGATCGCAGGTAGCACGTCGTCTGTAACCTGTTTTATTTAATGCCCAATACAGGTGGCTGGTGATGTTAATAACTCTTGCACAATATTTCTCACTTTCATCATTCAAATCAAAGCTACGAATTCTTAATTATTTGGAACAGGTTGTTATGTAACTGACGTTTCGACATAAGGATTGTTCTTCCTCAGGATCATCTGATTTCATACTTTTTATTTATTATTAATTTTATTTATTTTTTATTTTAGTGGAAACTGAGCAAACCTTATAACAAAAGCAACCAATCAGACATCAAACCTACATTTCCAATCAGTATGAATAATGGATCATGAGATGAATGGAACCACTCCCCTTTGTGGTAATGCTTTCCAAAAGTGTGCTGATTTGTGATAATAAACTTTTTTAGATTTTCAACTGAGTTTCGATGATCATATGCACATTTTAACTTTTGCAAATACTTTACTTGACCATTTATCAACATCTTTAAATTATAATATTCAAGGATAAACACTTTGTGCTGCATTACCACTGATCTGGCAACTACTAGTTTGTATCTTTCCAAAATTCACCAGACCAACCCTGGGACCTGGCAGTTGATGTTAATCTACCTCAAGGTTTCACCAGTGCTCAGTGGTTTTTATAGTTTGATATAGAATATAATAAACATTATATTTATGCACTTTTAGCCCAGCAATCGACGAAATTCTGAGCAACATAAATGTGTGTCGCAACTTTTTTCAAACCATCTACTGTACAATCAAAACAGTACAAGAATATCATGGAATTTTTTCCCATGATGGTTAATTTTTGGTCGCAATGAAAAATGTATAATGCTATGGAAATAATATTAAAATATAGTACATTTACCACCACTGATTTATAACAACGTTAAAAGAAATTATGATGATAATATGATAATAGACACTACGGCTCAAGGAGTGTAGGCGTGCCGAACCACTCAAAACCACCTTGTTCCATTGTCCTGTTCTCAGATAGAGGGTAGCGATTGGAGCCCGTGTGACCCCCTAGCATTCACTGACGTGCCACTTTTAGTTGTCACTTCCTCCTTAGGAAGCTCCATCAATCATGTAACATAGTAAGGGAGGAGAGAAGCTTTGGAAAAACGTGACAATCCATACAAAAAAAAATTAATGGTCCATACAAAAAAAAACGTGACAGGAGGTGGGGGGAGGGTGCCTAAAGAGTCACTTTTTTGCGTGACATAATTAATGTAGAATTTATTGATTTCCAACCCTAAAATTTCTCCCTAAACTGACCGGGAATGGAAGACGGTACCTTCTGCTTGGTATAGGAAAGGCTTGTAAGATGGAACACGATCCGTTTTTTGCTCGTAACATGTATAATTTTTATTTTTTCGCGGACATATTTCAAAGACATCTTTCGAAAAAGAACTATTAGGCTCCAACTTTGCTCAAAAAACTGATTATTTATAGACATAAAAAATAATTATGGCCTATTTTCAAAATCCATCCAAAATTGCAATTTCAAAAAATGGCTTGCAAGATGGAACACGATCCGTTTTTTGCTCGTAACATGTAGAATTTTTATTTTTTCGAGGATTTTTCGAAAGAGGAACTGAAGGGCTCCAAGTTTGCTCACGGAACTGATTATTTATAGTAATAAAAAAAAAATTATGGTCAATTTTCGAAATTCATCGAAAATTGCAATTTAAAAAATTTATGTTATATTTTAATTTATTATTGATTCCATGGCATTTTTGAACATAAAAAATGTCATTCATATGTTTTAAAACGAAAAAAAATGTGTTCAATCGTACAAGCTCAACAGTGTTTTATCTTACAAACATGACGCCATAAACACAAAGCATCAAAAAATTGATTCACTTTACGATTTGTTTGGAAATGCCTTTGGATCATAAAAATACACCAAAAATGCTAGCCAACACTAATGTTAACCTTTTGATATCGATGGGAAATTCCCACTTACTAAGCACAAGAAATAATTGCTGTTTTAATTATTTCACCACTTTCGAACAACGAAACCTGGAAGAGCTAGATCGAATGAGTGTATTCACTCCAAAAGCAAATAAAAATTGAAGAATAGTAAAAAATGAGGTTAACACTTGTCAGCGCGACCGTGTTGTCGCTATGAATGTCAAAAGTGGCGCCATCTTACAAGCCTTTCCTCTAATATTGGGGCTTTACTGAGTATTCTATCAAAGGTTAAATCAACATACTATGAGTCTCAAATATCGATTTCTAATACAGAATTTTAATACGATCTCTTGCGCATATATTAGTTCTGCGTTTGTTATGAAGCGAAAAAACAGATTACTACGATTGAAAAAATAAAATGCTGTCCGATAGCAATATGGATGAACAAATGAAATAAGTTTGCCGATCATTTCAGATTGACAGGCAATTATCCACAGATTGAATTAATAAAAATATATAACTTTTCAACGCTTCACACCCTGCGCAGCCTAGGCATAATTTATCGAGATCATAAAAGTGAGCAATGAAATATCACTTGCGTGAGGGATTAGCAAAATACTGACGGCATAGCCGGTGATGGTTTTACCTGAACGATGATGAACTGCGTCCAGACGAAAATGCCTGAGTAGCAAACAAAAGCACGATGATAATGACCTGATTGTTTTGTTTCGCATGGAATATTATTATTTCCGGTTCACTCTAGTCGGGGCAGGTAAATGCTGCTAGACGGGTTATTCTGACGGCGATTTGAAATTTCACTGATGGCTTTGGTCTTCTGTCGAACTACAGTAAATCATTCATAACACGTTGCAACTAGTTGCTGCAGCTTAAAACACGAACTTCATCGTAAATTCAGCTAGAATCAATACTAAAACTCATGAGAAAAATAATTATCTTAATTTCAATTCATTAAAAGATCTGATTTTTCGAATACATTTTGAGATGCATGCATTTCTCTTTGCTTAGAAATATGAAACACTATTTCCGTTAAATGAACCATAAAATCAATTTGACCATTGGCCAGTTTTTACAATGTTTGTTGATTGTCGAGCGCAGCAAGACACCTATATAAATAGAATGAATGTTTGGTTGAATGCATTTGAACGTGCATTAGTTCGGGGGTCATAATACCTTGTTAAAAAAGAAGGAAATAAGTCAACAGATATTTAAATAGAACACGAGACCCTTTAAAAAATAGTTGATCAGTCGTTATAGTAAAATGCTTCTCATATAACCAAATAAAATTTCCTTGAATCTATAATCAAAAATTCAACTATTCACTGTATCCAATCGAATTCTAGGCTTTTTGATACAAATTAAACATGCGTTGACTCATCGTATTCCACACTCTGCCCTGTCGCTGTTTGAATTGAATACCTCTACAACAATGAACCCTACACACATGTGAGCTAATTGCTTTCAGTCGGGAAATTTTCATCGACCGCCGGTTTCCCACCTATTGATTTAATTCACCGATCGAAAAAAAAAAGTTTGCGCACCGTCAGCATCTATTTCAAAGCAACAGTCAGTAGATTCACACATACTGAATAATTTATGAGCACACATGCTTACAACAGGGCCACTACATCGTTTCACCATCGCATCATATCACAGGTAGGCAAATCAAAACATATTAATCCTCTTCAAAACATTCCGTCCCAGCCCATGTGTTGAAGGGTTCGATGTGTAGGGTCCAGGTCGTCTCGCTGGCGCAACGAACCAGCCTCAGGCTGTATGTCACGTAAATATGAAAACACAACAACAACAACAACATCCCATCGCTATCGTATGTCTCCACGCTTTTGAGGCTGAAAGTATACTATTGATAGGCGCTGCATATGACCAATGGTTTTCTACACCATGGTCGTGAACTCTTGATTTTCTTCTTTCATTCAGCAATCAAATGTCAACCACCAACAAACATCGTTTATCAGCTCTTGACAGCAATCGTTGGCAGAGGATAATGCTTTCATTAACATATGAGCCGGTATCTAATGAACGTTCTTCCCTTATATACACGGAAAAAAATCCATGCCCAGATCCATATAACTATAATCATGAGTATAAGAAGAGAATAAGCTAAAATACACCGTGAACTGAATCACGTAATCATGAACTAAATCACGTTAAGAGGTAAAATTCATGAACACGGGAACTAGTTCACGGTCCGCTTTCATATTCAGGAACGCTTTTGTTTCTGTGTAGGAAACCGCTACAAGAGATTAGTAAGCCTAGCTAACTACTTATCCCAACAACTTGAGTGAAGTCTACTTTATAATTTTTCTTCCATAATTTCTTATGCTTTTGTAGCGCTTATTGTCGGTTTTCAACTTTGTTTTCTAGATACACTTTCGCAATTATTAATTGAACTTCTGACTAAGGGTAAGCCGAAAAACAGGAGAACTTATATATACTGACTTTGAGATAAAACTTACATTTACACTGAAATCAAAATATGGCTTGTAATAACAACGTTATTTAGTACATCTGACTTTAAACAAAATAACTAAAATCACATAGGAATTGAAAACCAATTGAAATGGTGGTCATTTGTCCAAGAGCATATTGGACACATCCCAATATGTTTCATGTACCACAGATGAAATGACTGGTTTCGGACTAGGGCCTAAAGTCCATCATTAGACATCTCAAAGGGTTCGATAACAAGTGAGCTGGTGATAAAATAAACTCAAGCGTTTAAAATTAGGAATATCCTGACTAGTTGTCGAAAAATCTGGAAAAGAGTATTCTTGATTAAGAAGAGGTCAAACTTCTGTCAGAACATGCTGCTTAGGGAAGGTCCATTAATTACGTCACGCAGTAAGGGGGGAGGGGGGATTTTGAATTTGAATTTGAAATTGAAGGTCCTTACAAAAAACGTGACAAGGGGGGGGGGGGGTAAAAAAAGTATATTTTTTCGTAACGTAATTAATGGACGTTCCCTTACCGGAAAAATACCCATTTTGAGCTTAGTTGCATGGGTAATTCTCATGTTTGGTTTAAATGTCTGTTTCATTTGTTTGATAATCCCCCCCCCCCCTTCAAGAGAGAAAGGGTCTCGAACCACCTAAGCCAAAAAAAAACCTGCCTAAAAACACCAACATGCTAAGTTTGGATCTATTTGCTTGATTAGTACTCGAGTTTTGCAGAAATGTTTTTTTTTTAATTTGTATGGTGTGCACCCCTTGCAGACGGCGAAGGAGCTTCGAACCATCGTAAGAACCATCCCCAGCCTAAACAACCCCTACTGATAAATTTTCATAAATTCATTTTCTAGTCACAGATTTTTGCAAACAAAATTTTGCTCGGCTTTTTTTTGCTACTGAGTGTATAGAGCTCAGAGCGTTTTCAACGTCTGCTGCTGATTTATGAAGGCCATGAGAAATTGATCGTTTAAGATGCCCAGCTTTCCACCAGATTCTGGGAATCTTGTGGACAACCTGAAGTATAAACGCTCTGGAAAAAGTCAGCAATTAGCTTCGCGGATTCAGTAGTGTGGTGAGAAGGGGCACCACCAAATGAGATTTCTGCAGGTATATTATTGGACGCTCCCCTATGTTTAATGAAGTTTCAGAAAGATGACGGATTGGACTTCGCATCATCCTGAACATCGAAATACATACTCACGGAAGGAGGATGCTACATCAGCGTTGCATTTAGTCTCTAGCCTTTGAGAAAAATCCGGTATGATGAAGTCCTATGCCGAAAAAATCGATGACGAGCTTTCCGAAGCAGTCCTGCCGATGTCGAAAATCAGCGTTCAGAAAAGATCAGAAAAGATCAGAAAAGATTTTTCCAGTTTTTCGAGCTCAATTCATCACAAACATTCGTTACAACCACAATGGTTAAAATCGTAGTCCTGTTCATGGGCTATCAATGGCTGGGGATCCTCAAATCGATGACTAGGGATCCTCAAAATCTAACCGTAGGACGAATGGGTTATGATGGCGATCAGGTTTTAAAATGGTTCAAGGGGACACAATCACTACCACACTGCTGCCATTATTCACGATGGCCAAATCAAGCAATCTTTCACCGATGTTATGGATGTCACAAATTTGCTGAAGTCCGCAAATTGCGTAGCTTCAACCATGCAACTTCGAAGTCGTAGTACCGCAGGAACTTTGCTGGACAAAAGGTACAGAAAAGCGGGCGTCGAGTGGCTGCTTTTTACCCGAGCTGTGACACCTCAAACGATCTGGGCACCGACTTTGTAGTGCTGGCCAAAATGCGTCAATGCGTGATTTGATGGTTTTCGATCAATGCGAGAATGTTCAAGCTGAGAAACAAGGATCGTTTAGTCAACTATAGTATCTTCAACGTATACTACCTGCACAGAAAAAAAAAAGCGTTCCCTAAAATGAAAACGGACCGTCAACTAGTTCACCTTTTTAGGATTTTCTCCTTTCAACTTCATTTAGTTCATGCTCACGTGATTGAGTTCATGGTGTATTTTTGCTTGTTCTCGAATTCATGACTGCAGTTCACGGATCTGGGTACGGATTTATTCCGTGTGCACGAAGGGAGGTCCGATTACGACAAAACGTGTTTTATGCGCAGCTAGAGTTGTAGCTGTACAATAGCTAGAACTGTTTGATGACTGTACACGGCGGGACGTTAAAGTCGTCAATGTACAGACCGGTAGTAGGGCCTAACAGCCTGCATACCGGATCAAACGATAACGGCCAACAATGCGTTATGCAAAGGACGATAAAATCTAACTTTATATAAGTTTAGTTCCACAAACTACAAAATTGAACATCTAAAAGATATTAATTAGACCGGTAGCCCTATACAGCCACAAAACATGGAAAATTTTCGTGGAGGCCACCCGAGCAGGACCGAATAGCTTGATAACTAGCCTTGGTATTAAGGAGCTCAGATTAAGAAGTAAAATACCTGAGGATAATACCATATAATATTGTTCCTACAACAATGTTATGTCGTAATACGTCGAAATTGAGGGTAAAAACAATACCAAAATAGTACCTCTAAGGTATTCCCAGGTATCCAAAATAACAAGTTTTGGTATTGGAGAGATATGTTGCTTGCAATTCTTAGTTATTTTGCTTAGGTATTTTACCTCTTAATCTGAGCTCTTTAATACCAAGGCCAGTTATCAAGATCAAAATTAGGTATTCATATGTTGTTGTCTCCTGCTCGGGTATCACACAACAATAAGTGTTGATTTATAGCTAAATAAGCTATTAATTTAAGAAGTTGAACTCCGATTGTACAAGCTGTTAAACCACATGCAGTGTTTGTTGGATAACGCAACCTCTGTGTTTTTGAACAGAATGTATTGCGTACGATCTACTGTGGAGTGCCGATGGAAAAAGGAACGTAGAGGAGGGAAACGCACCACGAATTGTATCAGTTGCTGGGAGAACCTCCCACCGTACACATCACAAAAATATGTCGACGATAGTGGGCTGAGCATGTCGTAAGAATGTTGGACGACAGCTCATTTAAAATGATTCTCGATAACGACCCGAAGGGCAGAAGAAGAAGAGTCGCGTAACGAGCAAGGTGGATGGCCTGAGTAGAAGGCGACCTACGGACTCCTCGCAGACTGCATGGCTCGCGAAAGAAACCGAATAGACTGCAGACAACTTTGTGTACAACAGAGGCCATCTCAGTCTTAGCCTGATTGATAGGGTAAAACAGAGGATTGTCTTGATATGCATTGCCAAATTTCCAGCTAATAAATCTGGTATTTGAATTGCTGATCGTATCTCTTCGTTGCCTTTTGTTATTAAATTTTGTTTTCTGGTGTGTTGAGCTTCTGTTAACTTTCTTTTCTATCTAACATGTCAAAATATATTTCAAAGCATGAAGTTTTTGAAAACCAGTATATTTTGGATTTATTCTAAACGTGACGTTCGGTATACGTGTTCGCGTTGCAAAAGCTGAAGCAAAACAATTTTGACTATTTGTAAATTACTTAATGTTCCAGAGCCTAAATAATCTGTTTAATTGATATGGTCAGAGCCGAACCAGCCTCTAGCTGAAAGTCTCTTAAATAAAGCTAATCACTGATTCAATCAATCTTTCTGACCATATTGCCTATATGAAAATCTGGCCTACCTTAATTTAAATTATAATCTCACTTACAATAAGTTTGATCTTAAAATACGTTGTTTTAAACATTTCGCTTGAAAAAGAAAAGTAGAATATGCAGTACATACCATTAAACAGTTTCCACATAACACTAATTGGATCATTCTGACCGTACTCGGTGCGTCTGAAGTTCAAATGTAAGTCAGTTCTACGCATATAGCGAGGTGGAACGTTTGTGTTCATTTGGCTCAAAATCAATCTTGCCTGAAATTGTGTTTATTACAAATAAAATCCTATAGCAGTCGCGTCTTCTAGCTAGTGTCAATCCTAGTATAGTGCAAGTTCAGCAGCATTATTTCACGGAAGAAATCTTAACGCATACCTGATAAACTAAGCCTGGACTGCCTCTATTCTACATTTCCAGATGTGTATGTGTGATGATGTGATGTGTGATGTGTAATAAGAACCCACCATCAGTGCAAGGATTACCTATGGCTGCAGGACTATTCTCAGGAGGTTGTTCTGAGAGAATAGCCTACGTGATGGCTTCTTGTAGCAGGGTCAGCCGATCTCAGTGAAGACCTTCGGAAGACTACGGTCAGCAGGCCGCGTGTCTTCGCATCACAAGGAACTCGCGACTCCACGAACCCTTGTCCAGTCAACAAATCCTTCGACTTCCTTGGGCTACCCCCCTAGGGAATCCCCTCTATATAGTTGTTAAAGGAACAGTGGAAATTTTTAGCATAAATGATTTATAAAAAGTTAAGACAAAAGAAAATTTCACGGCTATACTGAATTTTAGATTCAATTAACACATTTATTTTTGTTTTTATTTGCACTAGTAAATGTACTGGGATATTGCAGATTTCTACTCTTGATATTGTTCTTTCCTTGTATTCTCCCATACGCGGGGTAACGATCTGTGATGATGTTGTTTTTGAGAAGGAAATAATTTCTCATCACCATGAGGCTCTAGGAGTAGACAGCATTTTTTTGCTAGAACAAAGTTGTGAAGAGAAAGTATTGATAGTTCCGTTAGCTCACGGCAGGTTGTGAAAATTGAATAGGAGTAGTTTTGAAATTGAGCGGAGGGCATTGTGAGGTAGTATTCCGAACAGGAAACACAGACTTTTGCCAAGCATCCCCATGCGGGGTAGGTCAAGGCATGATCGAATAGACCACCTTGACTGGCAAAAATCTGTGCACTTGATCGTGCTCATATACTACCGATAGCTTTTTTAATATTTCTAACGAACTGTCTACTTGTACTCCCAAATCCCCTACATGGGAGAGAAACTATTCCCGCTCCTTTTTGGGTTTATTTTTGGCATACGACTTCTGTTTTACCCAACATCCACTCGTCGTCTATGACTTATAGACCTCGGAGGGGAAAGGCGGAAAGCGTTGCTTGTACTGGTCCCCACCAGTACGGTTAATGGTAAACCCCATTACGGTCTTTCTACACTTGATATTGTTCTTTCCTTGTATTCTCCCATGGATGTTGGGTGGATGTTGGGTAAAGCAGAAGTCGTATGCCAAAAATAAACCCAAAAAGGAGCGGGAATAGTGTCTCTCCCATGTAGGGGATTTGGGAGTACAAGTAGACAGTTCGTTAGAACTATTAAAAAAGCTATCGGTAGTATATGAGCACGATCAAGTGCACAGATTTTTGCCAGTCAAGGTGGTCTATTCGATCATGCCTTGACCTACCCCGCATGGGGATGCTTGGCAAAAGTCTGTGTTTCCTGTTCGAAATACTACCTCACAATGCCATCCGCTCAATTTCAAAACTACTTCTATTCAATTTTCACAGCCTGCCGTGAGCTAACGGAACTATCAATACTTTCTCTTCACAACTTTGTTCTAGCAAAAAAATGCTGTCTACTCCTAGAGCCTCATGGTGATGAGAAATTATTTCCTTCTCAAAAACAACATCATCACAAATTTCTACTGTTCCTTATAAAATAGTTGTGGGCAATGAGGAATAATCCACAAAAAAAATATTACAATTCAAATAACTTACCATTAAAGCATATCAGTCTCTATGTTGCATCATAAAATCAAGAAATACTACTTTCCAACGCATCTTCCACTGGCATGTTGTTCGTATAGCACTCATTTGTTTTTATAGACTGATCCAATATGAATGGACCAAGAATGTAACTGCATATACTGTGCTGGTTTTTACAAGGTCTCACTTTTCTCATATAGAAGGACATCATGAAAGACCCAATTGATATATATATATACAAATTTGAACTTGTATAATTTACATGAAATTTCACACTATAAAAATTAAATTACTTGAATATGTAAAAAGCAGCTACAATAAGTCAATGCACTTCCAACCTTTCACTTACCAAAAACCCAACCTACCTCTTGTTGTATTATTAAATCCTCGTAAATTGAAATTTAAAAGGATGGTAACAATCCTCCCAACCTCCCTCGCGTCCTTACACAATAAATGAGAAAGCAAGCAAATATTAAATAAAACTACAACCATTAATTCGAGCTAAGGTATTGAATAAAGAGCTTTTAATTTATACTGTTAAATAGAACAGATTTTGAAAAAAATTCAGATAAATAATTTTGACGCTTTTGTTACTATCACTTTATATTCAAGACATAAATATCTAATCTAATCTAATCTTATCTCATACTAACGCAGCCAATTCTTGAAAGCATCCTGGAAAATTATGTTTTCTTGAATACAAAATTTTTCTTGTTATCGGCCAGGCCAACTGCGTAGTATGTGCCGCAGAGAGGATTCCAAGAAATAGAGCGATTCCAGAAAGATCTAAAATCGCTTTACTACTCTGAATCAAGGGAAGGAAGAAAGCGTGGACCCGTACCAAACGCTTCCATGTTGAGTTATACAGTGTGATAATTTGTACCTTATCGTTGGGAGCATAGATGCTAAAAAGATTAGTTTATGAGAGAGTGAACCAAAAGCGTGGCAATAATTGCCAAGGTTATAGCGCCTTATCTCGCTCCATGGGGGGTAAGTGGACTAAAACTTACAATGATGGATAAATGCGAAGCTGAAAATAGCATACAACATATTGTGAAGGGATGTTATAATATAAAATGAGAATAACATGTGTACTATCTGCATGTCTTCTGATTCCATGGATGATCCAAAATTATATACCGTATAAAGAAATAAAGAATACTTACATTTTTCGTGGTAGGGTAAGACTTCAGCATTCTATCTTACCGCGCTGCCTACATTGCGTTGGTGGGACTGCCTCCTAAGGTATAGCTGACGAGATACAGCGTTTCTTACTCAGCCGCTGTTTGAGCCGCACCTCCTTGGTGGACAGACGCTCGGCACGCACCTCCTCAATCTAGCTGAAGTCAGAAGGACAACAGTGCCCAGGCTGCAGTACCAGCTAAGTACGCAACCCTTAGCTGGCGGTTTTTGTCATCTGCTGCCCGTGGAAGCATGAGGTAGGAACTTGTGAGGACCAGAGCTATGTTGCGGGGACGCACGCTCGATCACAGTTGTCGACTCACCATTTTGCAGCCCAACTAAGCCTGGACTGCCTCTATTCTACGTTTCCAGATGTGTATGTGTAGACACTTACTAAAAGTCTATTCTCACTGCGCCATTCCGTGAACATATCAACTATCCTTTTGAGCACCAGACAATCTTCTATGCATTACACAACACAACATGAAAGAAGACTCTTAGATCACCTGCGCAGACCATTCTGCATCCAGAAGGAAGAACGAGGCACACGTCATTTAAAAAACAGAGAGAACAGAAGAGAGCCCAGATTACTTCGTTGAGGAACACAGGAATTGACAGTAAGCGGTGGTTAAGTATGACTAAAGGCTGACTTAATTTAAATTGTTGCGCCCCAAAAATCTTTGTCAGTGTTTTGTTTACACTTATCTGAAATATGCAATGAATTCACGATATGTATAAATTGCTGATTTTATGTTTATACGCAGAAACCATTCAGTACATCTTGCTTCGCACCTAATTGAGCTTCCACATAGCATCGTGTGGTGTCACTTTGCATCCTTATGCGACAAAGTTAAGCTTTACCTGTACATATCTACAGCCATAGAATATATTCACATATGGTGCCCAGAAATTTATATCACTGGTTGCCATTATTCGCCAATGTTGTCGCGGCTGCTTCTGCTGGCCATATCGTGCCGTTGTGTAGCCGCTCAGAAGCACAGTCACGAGTGTAGGGTATGTGTTCCAATATTTAACGTATAGCTTTGCAATTAATTCTTCTAGAGAACGAAGGAAAAGGCACAGGTGTGTTACTTTGTTATGTTTGCATTTTTTTTATTAAACGTGAGAAAACATTAGAACTAAACAAAATCTTTTTGCTATTTCATATTATACATTGCTAGATCCCTTTAATAGAGAAATAATGAGATTGTTGTAAGAACTGTTACCCTACGTTGAGCATGTTTCCCGTGTATGCCAAGAAAGTGCAACGAGAAAGGATATAAATCTCATGTTCACCAAGTTCTCCCTACGGTCTATGTCTAGCACGAGATATTCTTTTTTATGGTCATTAATATGGATTCTAGAAGTATCGTCATAGGATACGGAAGGCTTGTTAGAGTGAGCTCACACCTTTGTCAGTCTTAAAAAAGCGAAAATTATGTTGGCGCACAGTTTTCCATCTGCAGTAATATTCAATTATCAGCTGATTTAACAGCTGGGTCGTCCGTGTGGAGGAACAGAACCGTCTTCATATTCTCTCACTTGTGGAATGATGGTAAACATCAGAGAGATCTTCTTTGATTTTCTCTAAAGTGCTCAGACATAAGATTCCACGCTGACTTAAAATGCAATGATTTACGATAAAATTTTCCATTCTCAAAATAAAACAAGGGTATTGCTATCAAATAATATTATATTCATTTTATTTTTGTAGTTTATTATATAGTCTCAGACGTCGTTATAGAAACTTCAAGCAGCAAACTAACATGAATGTTCTTTATTTTATTGCTATTTATTGTTTCTTTATTATCTAGATTTTCACCCTTAGGTTGTTGCATCTCCCGTCATAGTGATTTAAACACCTTATGGGTATTTTTGTGACATGTCCAGGGATGAGACTTAAACTCGAGACTTTAGCGTGAAAGGTATGGATGATACCCGCTAAGTTAATGTCCCCACATACAATGCAATTTCGCATAAAAAAGCTGACCTTGTACACCTATGGTGAGATCTAACCCTTTTACATATGATATGATATATATTATATGATATATATTATATATGACATATATGATTCACGGCCGCTGTCCACATCACAGAGGGTTCCGATGACTCGTCCAGATATGAGCAATATGTTCCCGGAACTTGATTTGGCTATAAGTGCACCCGTTATTCATGCTTTGCTCTGTGAGTATAAAATGAGAGGGTGATGAACTTTCATTTTCCAGTTTGACTTCTTCGAATGTTCACAGATGAATCACAGAAAACAGACATCCAAACTGGAGTACCTTCCGTGTGTAAATTTCTGTAACAGCCATTTTAAAATAACAGCTCGTTTCCATTAGTTTTGGTGAATCGTATGTTGATAGCGTCATCTGCCCGCGTAGAGATTTGATAGTCGTTGACTGTATGTCAAGGTAAATTTGGTGAAACCTAGACTAAGCAGCTTTGATAAAAATTTACACAGTATATTTGAAAAAAAAAATCGACCCTGGATGCCTGTTCTCTGTGGAAGAATGTTTTACCAAAGACAAGCCAATTACGTTGTGAAATATCTCAAGCGGAAGCGTGAGGTGAATGAGAAAAGGGAGAAGAAGAATATGTGGAACAATCGGGAGTATTGCTGAGGCTAACCGTAACTAATGCTGAACACATGGGGCAGCACAGATTGCGAAGGGAAACTTACAAAGGACGCTAATGGTGTGTGCAGTCACCCAGGTTCCAATGCCGACACTGGGTCTGCTATTTCTTCCGAACCTGATGACAGAAAAATAATAATATCTCATTATTATTTTGAAACTCTCACTCATAATTTATATTGATTTTGACATATTAACATACACAGGTTTAGAGAAATAAAAGGATACAGAAACCACACAACCGCAAAATGGTTAAAAAATCGTATTATATAAGGAGCTAATCGATTATGCAACAATCTGTATGAACGGAGTGTATCAATAATAAGTTATCAACATATTTTTCTTTCAAATCTATGTATGTAAAAATCAATTTCTATCTGTCTGAACCTTATAGAATCGAAAACTACGAAACCGATTGGCGTGAAATTTTATACGCAGGAGTTTTTTGGGACC
This sequence comes from Aedes japonicus, assembly GCA_034211315.2. Classification (NCBI taxonomy): domain Eukaryota; kingdom Metazoa; phylum Arthropoda; class Insecta; order Diptera; family Culicidae; genus Aedes; species Aedes japonicus. Next base: position 9,170 of record JASCZW010004162.1, on the reverse strand, counting down.
GGGGAAGGTTCTTATGATAGTTTGAGACCCCTCCTATCTCTAGAAGGGAAGGCTCTCATATAAATGAAACAGAAATTTCTGCATAACTCAAGAAATAATCAAGCCCCTTGCACTGAACTGGCCGGCTTGACGTGCCGCAAGGGCTCAGTAGGGATTTTTGTTTTATCTAGATCCGAAGCTAAGAGTCAGTTCCGATGTGGTTATATCACATAGATACATTTTTTAACAGTATTTTACTACAAATTTTAGCATGAAGCAACATGACAAACAGAAAAGGCTTAATTGGTTTTTCAGCATTACAGCATCGAGACGCTGGTTGACGCAGTCTGGACAATGTTGTCAATTTGACAATGGCGAGGTGAGTGACTTTGACTGAAGATCGTGTACAAACAGGGTTTATATTCCAATCTCATTTATTTAATAATTTCAGCACGCTCTGGGATCATCCTTGTATTTCAAATTACTTTTGCATTTTCGAGCATGTAGCAGCATGATAATTTAATACTCAATTAGTTTTTCTGCCTTTCAGCTTAGCAGTGAAATTTAATTGTTAAGAATTTAAATATTTAAGAATTATATTTAAATATTTGTGTTTGGTGGAATTATGATTAGAAACCTTATTTATTCAGGAATCATCCAACCGGGCTCTTCGATCCCTCAAACTTCTTCGACTTATACAATATTCTGTTGATTAAAAAAATATACACATCATATATCTTTTCTTTAAAACGTTTTCTTTGTTGATTGGACTGATCTACTTCAATTGATAGCCTTTCCAGGACTATTAAGATATAAATACATATCTAATTTTTATTTTGCAGTAACAATCCAGTAGATGTCAGTGATACTTTGTATATATACATATATTATATTCTATTACGTAAATTACAAATATGCATTCAATAACATGAGGGTAAGGGGGGAATACAGTGTGCCAGACAAACTGTAGGCTGGATGAAGGATTCGTGGTTATCTGGCCCAATTCATGGATGACAGCTATGCCTTCCTTGATGCAAATCATCAGATAGAGATCAGCGAAGGTCGAATTGTCTTCCGACAGTCTACGGTGAGTTTGCCAATCCTATTTTTACCAAACCACTAGACGGAAATCCTATTGCATTCTGTTCATTTGTAATAAGAGCATCACTCGAGAAATAATCAAGCAAATGGTACCAAATTTGGCATGTGGGGTATTCTGGGAGTGAAAAATGTTTCTGTGATGAAACTTCTGCATAACTCGAGAACTCAGAAAGCAAGAGGAACCAAATTTAGCATGTTGGGATTTTGGAGGCGAGAAATGTTTCCACGGGGGTAAGAAACCCCTTCCCTCTTTGAAAGGGAGAGGGGGGGCTTTCATACAAATGAAACACAAATTTTAACCAAATATGAGAATTACCCCTACTGTTATGAAAATTTGAATGCAGGAATTTTTGGTGCCGGGGAAGATTCTTATGATGGTTCGAGACTCCTCCTCTGTCTGGAAGGAGGTGCTCCTAAACAAATGAAACACAAATTTCTGCATAACTCGAGAGCTAATCAAGTAAATGCAACCAAATTTGGCATGTGAATGTTTTTGGAGACAACAAATGTTTTTATTTTGGTTTGAAATCCCTTCCTTATCTGTAAGCGATGGCTGTCATACAAATGAAACAAATTTGTGCATAACTTGAGAACTAATCAAGCAAAAGGAACCAACTTTGGCATGTGGAGGTTTTGGAAGGCAAGAAGTTCGGTTCAAGACACCTCCCCTCTTTGGAAGTGGGGGTTCTCATACAAATGAAATTCAAATTTCAACCAATCATGAGAATTATCCCACTGTTATGAGAATTTTTATGCACGAGTTTTTGGGGCCAGTGAAGGTTCTTATGATGGTTCGAGACTCCTTCTCCATTTTCAATGAAATGCTTTTACACAGAAAGAAAAACCACGGTAGAAACTAAAGATCTGAGGGTATAATTAAAAATACACACCTACGTTTAATTTTACAGAAATTACTCATATTAGCAAACGAAAATATTTTAACAAAACTCATTCCTAAAAATACATAAAGGCACCAGTTCTATTATCTTTGCATTCATTTAGTTGTAAGCGTAGCAAGGCTTGCACCTTGTTTAGCTAGTCATATATTAAAATGATGATTTATTCAAACAAATGGATGCTTATTTATTGTACGGGATTGAACTAGAACATTGTGAAGAACGGATGAAATTAATAATTTTTCATTCACGAATTTGAGAATTTTTGATCGAACACTTTTCATTAAGTTCCGGACAAGTGTTTTATTACATTTTGTTGACGCCTAGCCAATTTTTGTTTTGAGCTCCTGCTTATTCGCAGCTGCTTTACCAGTTTTTTTTTAGCTTTACAGGTATACCTCGATAGTACGTACATCAACTGTCTGACTTCAAATCAAAATAGCATAAATACTGCTGGTTGTATCGAAAATCTTATACAACCAAAAGACAGAGCAAAAAATTGCTCTTTCTTTTAGTTATATAAGTTTTCAGATACAAACAGTAGTTTTTATGCAATTGCGATTTGAAGTGCGAATGTTGATGTACGAACTATCGAGGTATACCTGTATTAGAGTGGCTTTCAGCCTCCTGGGCTGGTTCGCCACTTAAGTGCTTTACCAGTCTTTTTGAAGACCTTCTTCATAATCGCCCAATAGCGTTCGATGGGCCGAAGCTGAGGACTATTTGACGGATTGATGTTTTTTTCAACGAAATATATACCCTTTTCCGTGAACCAATAAAGAGTTGACGCTAAATCCGGCCAAAACAGTAGAGGGGTACTATGCTTCTGATATAAAGGTAGAAACATCGTCTGCAGACACTCTGATCAATAGTTTTCAGAATTGGCTGTTCCGGTAGTGTAAAAAATGGTAGACTTCATACCGCAGGAACATATTGCTTGCCATGTCCGCACTTTTCGACCACACTTTTCCACTCTCCACTGCACTTGTTTTTGAGTCCTCTTTGACATAGGTCTCGTCGTCCATCAAAATAATTTATCCGGCCGCTGCAAAACTCGTGAATACAATTTCTGGGCTCTTGTAGCTGCACATTGCTTTTTTTCTGCACTTTGTTTGGCGATTTTTTGCTTGTTGTAGGTCTTCAGGTATCTTGATACGTTGAATCATTCCGACCTGGTTTCCGTTTTATTGGAAACGGCGTATCAATATGGATTTGAATTTCGAATTTGAGCTACCACTTCCTGGTCCAGTTAAGGGTTGGAAGATCCGGGTTTTCTGCCTTTCCCTGGCAGTTCAGTGTTCCTCACACTTGGTTATGATGGATTTTACACTCGCGTGATGATTTACAAAGCGCTTCGCCGATTGCAGCATAGTTATACCTTTTTCGCGTAGCCAGGTGTCCGACACCTTAATTTTCTCGTTTTTTTCAATGCGTGACATTTTGAAAACGAAGAATTTAAACCGTGCAAACAAGTAAACAAACAAAAGATGATAAGTAAACATACGCACAGCATGCTATGATGAACACATTAAAACCATCCCAAATAAACACGTGCATCACCAATGTACGTGGCTAGCTTATTTTCGATACATTCCTTACTCACACTCCAAAATTGAAAACATTTCAGTATTAATAAATTATAATTATTCAGGAACCATAGGTGTTATGATATATGAGTGATCACATGATATCATTATACCATAAACAAACGCAGCCCTACTCCAACCTTTCGGTTATACCTGATATACTAGTGATGAAATCAAATCTGTCCCATCAAAATCTGCTGCCTGAATGTTGAATTTCTTTTCTCGTACATATTAAAACAACAATATATATGAAGCGCCATTTGGTTTAAACGAATTTGTATTACTAATTGAAGAACCCAAAAAAGCTGGCATGCTACATAAAAGATTGTTCATCCAAATATTAGTTTTATCAGGTTTACAACGACTTATTTCAAGTTTCGTTAAATCAAATCGCATCCCGACCAGGAGGAAACAACCAAATTATTTCAGGTTTTGTTATTCAGTTACGCTGTTTTTATAACAGCAATAGGTAACAAAATTACAGCAAACTATGATACAGATATAACAAAAACTAAACAAACTTTGTAACAGTTTTGTTACGATGAAGCAAAATCATATCAGTTAGTGTTAGAATTACTTTGTTTCTTTACGAAGATTGTGTCTCCCAGGGCATTGTATCTCAATTTGTTTTAAATATGCAATACAATTATGCAGACGAAAATGTCTTTAACAAATTTATATCATAATCAGTTAGTCTTAATAAGGTTTGTTATAGTTTTGTTATGTTTATGTTATACGCTTCTGGTCGGGATATTAAACATAACAAACACAGTAAATTCAAAAACGATTACTAAAACATCCCCTTCTAATGTTTCTTTCAGTCAACGGTATCTGCCTCGGACTACACACCACTAGTGAGACCTCGACTGGACAATCATTCTTCCAACGGTAATGAATCATCTATTTCCGAAGCCGATGTACAAAAGCGTATTCAGGAAGTTTTTAACCGTAAGGGATTCTCAAATCCAGATCCTAGTCCAAATGATTCCCAAGAAGCACCGCCAGAATTAGTAGCAGTGAGAATTGTAGGTAGACAAATCCCCAATTCCCAAACATTTTCAGCTTATTCCTCCTGACGCCAGCTATGCGTAACTATTGGAAGGATAGTTGAAGTAAAAGAGCATGTTTTCTCTAGGATAGTCAACCGACGAGAAGGCGGAAGCGGCCATTATGGAAAATAGATGAAACATTCGATCCAAAAAAATCGTACGTCATCAAGCACCCAAACGGAACCATAACTTACGTGCCACCGAGGGACTTAGATATAAGTGGCACAGTTACTGCTACTGTATCGACGACTACGCCAAGCAGCACCATATCCAACGTGCTCATCGACAAGATGAGCGAAGCAAGTACGAGTGATAGTATGAATTCTCGAAGTTTACACGAAAAATGCATCAACTTGGTTAGATTTGTTCAATGATCTGAATCTGCGTATAATTTAAACATCAACCACGAACTAAATTTGAGTTTTCACCAACATAATTCAATTATAATGTAGCATCTAAACATCGACATCTATGAATACTTAATCACAGATCAAACAAACAATCAAACACAAAATATTTGATGTTCACCATTGAACAGATCTGACCAATGCTGGGTCAACGTAGTTTCTATGCTACTGCTTGTTGTTACATATTTTCTATGGAATGTTTTCGACCATGCCTAAGTCCTATTATGTTTTAAATTCAATGAAAAGTGTACAGTTGAGTCTAACTAAAGATTCTACTCGGAAAAATTGCAATAGACAAAAATGTTCACAAAAAATTTTAGTCGGATTTTTTTTAGATCTCAGAGAATCATTGGTTCATTCAATCCACTCTTCAAGGTAAAATGCCCTCACTTTGGACTTAACACTACTTATCAAATGCTGTGCAACACTTGCGCCATCTTTCTTATACACTTTCATCCACTCTTTCTTTAAATCCTTGTAGTTTTTGAAGACTTTCCCTGTTTTTCGGACCTTGCTCGTCATAACCGTCCAGAATATTTCTATTGGACGAAATTCTGGCGAGTTGGGCGGAATTGTCTCCTTCGGCGAAAAAGCAACATCGTTTGCTTCGTACTATTCCATCACCGTATTTGTGTAATGGCATGGAACAGAGTGTCATGATCGTGAGACCAGAAGAAGGGCAGCAGGCACTTCTGGAGGCATACTTCTCTATATATTTGGACGTTGATGGTGCCGGATGTTATGTACTTCTTGGCAAATTTGTCGACATCCAGGTGTGACTTGCCGACGAAAAACTCCAGGCCAGGGATCTGCTTGGCGTCCGATTTATTGTACATCTCGGCGTCCATTACTAGGCATATCGGCTGCACCCACCACCATTCTGTTTATTGGTTCGGTTAGGCTCCCTTACTTTGAAGATATAATGTCTCGTCCGCTCCATTGGCTGCTGGACGAACCCGACGGAAACATTGACCTTCTTGGCCACGTCTCAAATCGAACAGTTTGGATTGCGCTTGATGAGATTCCGCTTGAAGTAATCCCTAATCTTCCTGGGACTGTTCAGGATTTTCCATGATCGCGCCCATATCTTGTTGTTGAAGCCCTCTCGCTTAGAAGCAATCTTGATAACCACTTGACAGATTGTGACGAAACTTTGAACATGTGAACATTTCATTTTAAACTAAACTTTAAACTGAGAAGAACGACTAGAAATTTTCATTTAGTTCCAACTGCCTTTGTTGCTTATCTTGACAGATTCAGACTTCTTCAGTGTCGTGTACTGATATTTAACTCGATCCAAGCAATAAAGGAAGTTGGAAATTAATAAAAACTACTAATCTTGCTTCTCATTTTCTAGTTACAAGTATTCTGCTAAAAAGACCACACTCAACAGGATTCACTTTAAACTACACAGCTCGAAAAAGTTGTGAGAATTTCTGTTCAATATCATGAACATAATTGAAGCGTCACAAAACTTAAAACTTGGGGATAAATATACACAAAGGAAAGTGTTGCGTTTTTTTCGAGTACAATCTTTATGTTCCAATAATTTTAAGATCTTTGTTGACAAATGGAAAGTTGAAAATAATCCATGTTACAGTCTTTCCGGCCATTAAAATCTACAAGGGGTAGCTCTATAATAGTGTAGGAAAATTTTCTGTAATGTTTGTTTGTAAGTAACCTTATGTGTTATACTAAACACTAGAATTATGTGTTTCGTGATCTTTGTGATCGTGAGGTTTCATCGAGAAAAAAGATTTTTAAACAGCCAAGGCAGCTTTTTTTTCATCCTATTTACACGTTCTGTCAAATGGTAAAATATAGTTAACAAAATATACCTCGATCTTCAAAAGTTATCAATTAATTGATTTTTCACTATAGCAATCAATCGTTATGTAGGGTTTTTTTGGTTAGCTCCATTATATGAAGCCCTATTCCATGTCGATTCTGAGGCATTGAAAAAAGATGTAAGATCCCTTCAGAATTGGTAGTTTTGTTTCTTATTGAAAACTATTAGACCCTTAGTTTTTGCATCATTTCTGGTCAAAAAATATTACTTTTTTAAGAAATGCATTCTCTCAAAAATTCATGAATTTGTACCACTGGACTGGTTTGTGTAACCAAATACGCAACTTTGTCTACCAATCAGACAAAGACCGGTGTAGCCTCTGCTCTATGCAGAAGTTGTCTCCATTCTATTTGGTCCCTGGCTGAACTTCGCCAGCCTTGTTCTTGTGCCTGTCGGTTCGTTTTCGAGAACCATTTTAACTGAGTTGCTGTCCGACATTTTTACGAAACGCCCAGTTCATCGTAGTCGACTGATTTTAGTGGTGTGCACGAGATAAGGTACTCACAGAAACTGATGCAATTCGAGGTTAATTCGCCTCCTCTACGTACCGTCTTCCATCTGCACCGTAGATCGTACACAACATCTTCTGATCAAAGACACCAAGGACGCGTTGGTCCTCCGCAACCAATGTCCATGTTTCGTGGCCGTAGAGGACTACCGGTCTAATTTATATATTGTAAATGGTCAACTTTGTGGTTCGTCGAATGTTGTTTGATATTAGCGTCTCCTTCTGAGTCCAAAGTAGGCATGACAACCAGCCATATTGCGCCCTTGTATTTCTTTGCTGATGGTCGTGCAACGCTGAGTTCCTGGTTGGCACCCCGCTGGCTGTTAGCAACAGGAATTCTAGATGGTTCCGCTATGTTGCATTGATCATGTTTATATAATGTCACGAAGCAGCGTACTTCAGCTCCCATTGCTGTCACATGTTCACTATTAAAAATAATCGTTTTCACTAAAATGTACTATTTTGGTTGAATGAAAAAAAAAATACATCGCACAACCGCCAGTCAGCAATAAAAATGAGTTTGTGGTAGTTTAAGATTGGGTTTAGATGCAATTGGGTTACCCGCACTGTGTTTAACTATTTGGTTTACCTTTGTAGGCCGGGCACTTGGGGCCTCCCGTGACGTGCGTGTCGTCTGGTTTTCCAGAGCATGTCATGCACTAGGGGGGGCTCCATGCAGTCCCAGGCCTTATGACCTTTTTCTCCGCACCTATGGCATAAATCGCTCCTATCGGGGCCTTTACATTCCCACGACATATGCCCGCTCTAGAGGCATTTTAAGCACACTTTGGGTGGTTGTGGTGCAAACTCAGTGGGCAAACGGACCACTCCACTTTGAGTTTTTCAACTTTTATGGCCGACTGTGCGGTGGCAACTGGTAGTCGAATCGTAACCACTTGAGTCCCAAGTGGACTCGTTCGCAGCCTTGCGGCAACCTCGACCCCACACTGGGCCTTGTGGCCGTGGAGATTCCATCAGTCACCGTGATCTTGTCCTAGTTTTTACATTGGAGAGTGACTAAGTCAGGGCTCGTACCTCCACTCCAGCTTCTAGGGCATAGTGTCCTCCTTAAGCTCTAGGATCATTTTGTCGGTGCGAGTACGGCGGATACTCCGCACGTCGGTAGATATCTGTAGCAACGGATTCGTCTACATCTGCGTCTCTACTTTCGAAGAGTTTTTCTCATACGTGTCGGAATTTTCTAAAAAAATTTGCACCGCATCGCTGATATTCGTGTCGGCTTAAGGTATGATTTCAGTTTCTGTATTTGAATTGCCTGATATCGATGTTTTAAAACAAGATTTTGTAGCCATGGAACTGGCATTTTCTGACTTTAATCTTCAACTTTCAATACTTAGCGTTAAACATTGCTTCCAATGGACGTGACATACTTTCGACAAGCTTTCTGGGGTATTCCGGAACAATATGTTCCCAGCCTGTTTCAAAAGCTTCAAAATACTTATTTTGGTTCGTTACCGAGGTCTTGTCCACTCTATCGTACAGATAACCGCACAGATTTTCAATAGGTCCATTCGGGCATGTGGATACGCTTTGACTTGAAGAACGCATTAGTTTTCTTCGCGGTGTGCTTTAGATTGCTGTCCTATCGAAAGATGTCGTTGGTTTCCAGGCCTTATTTCAAAAGAGACACCTCCAAATTTTCGCAAAGCAAGTCGATGTTTATACGTTAAGAAGCAACTTCATGGTGCTTCCTCTTACTTACAAACCGAACTGAATGTATTTCATTTAATTAGTTTCGATTACAAACGAGATTCTTAAGATGGAGCTACATAAA
>JASCZW010004161.1:117647-131065 GCA_034211315.2 Aedes japonicus | reverse complement strand
TCCAAATGGAATTACCACCTTTCCCACCTCTAGTTACAGGCATTCCTATAAAGTCATATTCTTCAGGATTAACAGCGTAAACTTAATTTTCCCTTGAAGAAGCCATCATCATAATGATCATTGCCTATTTATTAATGACTGCGAACATGATTGACCACACGCGTTACAGTCCGTCATTGCTAGATCAGCCGTTATTGCAGAAAAGAATCAACAGGCGGTGTTTGGGGGCCAACATACAATGCGTTGTGTCCGGTGATTTCATCCAGCACATCAGCAGCAGACCTGCCTGGATCTAGTCAGTCAGTACATGATACCGCTCGTTACGATGGTCAGTTCGTACCTCTCCACTAGAAATTATCGGGTTGGGCTACAGCAGACTTTCTGGCAAACGATGTTGACGTCTAGTGTACACAAATATTAGGACACCTAAGATTCTGAACCGACGAGCGCCAAATGTAAGGATGTTGCCAAAATATGGAGTGCGGACGGCGTTCTCTATCTGGAAAACAAATATCTAGTACCTGGAGCCAATTACTAAATGGTTGCGTCAGACTTGAGTCAGAGTATAAATCCGTGAGGGTTTTATTGGGAACATTGCTTCATTTATAGTTAACGTTTGTTTATTAAAACCGATCTATAATTAAAGGATAGCATCGTTACATTGAGTCTACATTAACAAAATGGGGATAGCGGTTTCATTTGTTGTAAGCCGTTGTAAGCTATGGTGGTACGGATCATGATTGTTCCGACATGTCAGAGGAATGATCGCAAAGGCCTAAATCTTCAAAATGACATATCGGGAAATCGTTGTTTGAAAATACACACAAAAATAACCGCAGAAATAAAACATACGTCCAGAAATTCCACATACTAACTGCAAGGGTACTCCAACATTGTTCGCTCCTTCCCGCAGGTGCCTGTTGCCTTCCGCACGTACAGCAGCCTGACGACCAGCAGAGCGCGCAAGGATCTCTGTCCGTCTCGAAATGGACTGGTTAGTCTGAAGGCCGCAAAGAAATCCCGAACGAGCAATTTCAAGAAATACAACAGATTCATTCAGCGATCAAGAAACAAATGTCAAACGAATTCCAGACAAATAATTCCTTTTCCTTACTCAAACGCAGCGATAATCAGGTAGATTGCTTCAGAGTTGTCTGCTATCAGTTTGCACTGCCAGCCTATGACATACAGAGGGAGTTAAAACGAAGGTCTTCAGACATCTGTTTGCACGTAGCCAGCCGCCATTATATTCCGGGATGCCATAGAATGGCATAAAGAACATGATTACCCAAAATCAAAATCTAACCTAAATAATCCACTGTTCATCAATTGTCTGAATACTGTCAATTCATCAAAACAAACTCATGAGGGGAGGCACATTATCAAAAAACCATCTGGCCTGCAGAGCGGCGGAAAAGGTTGAAAGGTCAAGCTGACAGTTCTACTGTTCAAAATATAGCGAATTCCCAATTCAAAAATACCGATATTCTCTCATAAGTTCAATACCATCAGAATGAATTAACTGCCTTTTATCTACTATTTCTGGCTTCGAGAAATGCCATCTTGCGCCATCAAATTTCAAGTGGATTCAAGGATGTTCTAATACGTCGAAAGGCATAAGTTCATTCGCTTATTTAGTTGCCTACGATTTATAAATAATATCACGGGATGAATAAACGCATCAGCGACGTTCCGGAGCGTCTGCATGGATGATATGCGTAGCTATACGCGTTCCTCATACGAGGGGAAGATGAAATGTAGCCCAGTTACTTGGAAGGGCATATAGAAGAAATTGTTCCATGCGTTCTCGCGTGATTAAAGGCAACGAACATTACAGTAAGACTGCCCAGTACCAACTTACGTACAGTTGCCTTTTCACGGAGAAGGGGCCCGTAAACAGATCCCAGCAAACAGGGTGTGATTATAGGCCACTGACCCACTAGCCCCACTATCTGACGCCCTCTCTTCTCAGTATTGAGTGATTGTCTGTCTTCACACGACTGTCTCAATCATTTGTGTCTTAATAGTTACACCTCTGATTTGACGCTGATCGAGCGACCGATCCAGCCGTTCGTGACGCCCGTCGAGGTCACCGTCCGCGATCTCCCGCCCGCTCACTACGGTAATTGTCGACCTCGTGTCAGCATGGCTCCTTCTTCCGATCGAGAGGCCATATCATCTGGGATTTGAGCCTATTGCCCAGATCGCCCCTGTTCTTCAGGTCAAAGGATTATTTACGGCCGTTCCGTGTAGAAATGCTGATTCCACATGGAATTATCTCTACTTGCTAGAATAACTTTATCCATTTGTTATTTGCCTACATATACGATTCCTTTACTAGAGTATGGAAGGAAATTTCTATGTACAAAATAGAAAGAAGAGGACTTAACGAGACTTGGTATAATTTCGATGACTGTCAATGTGCCTATTTTTGAGGACCATTGGATTGCTTATAAACATGACTGAAGCCAACTCCAAAGGTAAAGATCATACCTGATTTATCATAAATCTGGAAGAGCATGTTATCATGTCTATCTGTTACACAAGACGAAAACTGCCACATATCCATTAGTTGAGCCGTTACACCCCAGAAGATATGATAGTTGATTAGTCATACGCATGCTCAGAATTTGGGGTTTAATCTGGTGAAACATTGCCAGACGTTCCAATGATTGATTCAAACAGCATTGATTGCAGAAGACACTGCACATTACATAGTTAAATGTCATATTTACGTTTTATAGTTGAATCATCAGTTAATCTCCATTTTTAATTGAGCCATAAGTGAAAGATGTTCTAAACAGCGGCCTTCTATAAGACTTATTACGCCACAGGTTCCGGTCCATTAAACGTTCATGTTTTTAGCGCCTGAAGTATTTTGTGCCAGAACGAGAAAAAAGAATATTCATACAATACTCGAGAATTCCATTGACGATCTGAAATAATAAACTGCATACAGAACATCATTCGTCGCCGTAGTGCTAAGACTTCATTGTTTTATCGAGGTCGCAAGCCTACATCGCTTTGTAGGCTGCCACCCTAGGGTAGACAAACGATACAGTGTTTACTACACGGATTGTGACAGACGCCGATAGAGTCAGCAGCCTGCCGATTAAATTGATGTCTCCTCAATCTAGCTGAAGTCAGAGCGATACATGGCTGAATTACCAGCTAAGTAATGCCACTTTGTTGCTTCCTGTCATCTCTTTGATCTACGTGTTGCTGAGGGACGCACGTCTTCGATCATTCAATTGCGCAGCCCATGGACCAGTTAGTTCTGACGAACGCAGTAGCCAGAGCCAGTGACATGAGCTGTATGATGCCGTTGGAATTGAGTTTGCTAAAGATTCCGAGATTCCATCCATGGTATTCCAGGTAATCTGTATAATCAGGTAATTCCTGTATACCGCCAGTTACATTAGCAAATTTTGACAGGTCGTGTTAAATATATTGCTGTCATCAAGAAAATCACGCAGAGTTTCAATTTGAAACTAGTCACTAAAGGAAATTCATGACGAATAGGTCATTTGAAAGCTATTGTTCGGCGTGTTATAACAGTAGCCCCAAAATATTGCTGTCAACTTCGTTTGACGTACTATGCCAAGAAATCGGTTGATAGGCGGTTATGGCGTTGAAAGGTAGTTGTACCATATGTTAATTTCGTTTGATAATCGAAAGGAATCCATACATGACGAGGTAATCGATTAATAGATTTGTCTCCGTTGACGCTCAATAAATACGTCGACTTTATTACACGGGAAAATGTGAAGTAAATATGGCAGCACACTACGATCATAATTAAATAGTAATTGAGTATGATTCCCAGCGTCACATTTATGTTATCTCACCAACGCGTTAATTAGGGGAATCAGCTCGAATTGGCATTTATCATTACAGCCATGTCTTCTTTCATGCGTAGGTATCACGTGGGTCCTCATGCTTTCTCCAGTCTGAAAACGTCCTTCAGTTACCAATGTTCAGAAGATAAGACCCAGATATTCAGTCAACAAAGAAATGTAGTCTGGGTACCAGAATTAATTTCATTATCTCGGCAAGCCATGGGTCTCACCAGATAAGAGGGGCTTTTCGCGGTCGCAATATTTCCGCTCGTTTATAGATCACATTTAGATCTGATGAGTTGATGTTGGCGTTGTGCCCTTGCCATGTAGGTTGTTTCATCTGCTGATATCATCTCCGGAAACTTTTGGGTTATTCGACAGTTGTCTGATAAAGGCGGTTCATAAAGGCGATCATGTTGAACACTTCCAAGAAAGGACCGACATTCGTCTGGTTCTCGATATCTACGAGCTTCAATCATTGATGAGGCCTTCGTATTGTTATACGCAGCGGGAAGAAACTACGTTTGAGAAATGATCGATTGAGGCCGTAAAATACGAAGAAAGAATATTTTCACTACGTACAGCAACAGGCCCACTTCAAAAATATTGTAGCGATTACAGTTCTCTAAGATAATTTGAACTCCAAAAAAACAAGAAATAATGAAGATTAATGTTCATTCATTACGGTGCTAAATAACGACTATTTGTGACCGACATTGCAATTTGTCCGTCTGAAATCATACATGAAAAACGTCGCCTGTCAGGAGCGAATTTATATGCATACGATGATGGAAGACCTGAATATTTAACGACGACGACGGATGGAAAATGTTCATTGCCGTAATTGCAGCGCCATGATTGCGTAAACGCATGTGCCAATAAATAATGTCGATTCAGGCGCTGATGTTCATTTACTGACGCTGCCATTTTTCTACTAGTCACTGGTATCCAGTACCAGCTGTTGATACCAGACCAATAGTGAGCAACCTCACTGCCAATCATACTTGCAAGCCAGTAGCAAATTGACTGATTTGCCTTAGCTTCACTCTCGTCTTGCGCAACGTTCACACTAATTGTTGCCGAGTGGAGGTATGTGTTTGTGGCCTTTGTGAGAATGAATTGATTTTTGTTGTCACATCAGATAACTTCATCTGAAAGCGTATACCTAAAAAGGAAACAGCCTTTCGGTATAATACATAAACGAAGTAAAATACAGGACACATCAGATTCTCGAGTCTCAGCAGCAATTCAGACATTAAATTCCAATGCTCTTTCCAGGCATTTGGATGAAATCACTTCATATCTACGACATGTCTCCTGAATAGCTTCGATTACATTAGCACATTCATCAAGATATGGCAACACGATCAAGTACTCATATAAATGTCATTTCATAATTTAAATTGCACTGTAATATTGTATAGAATTGAAAACCTCAATTACTTCATCACAAAAATAATTGACTGCCTAATAAAGCAAAATAAATGGAACGGTCATCTACAGGCATGTGAACAACAAACACAAAAACATGCCAGAAATCAACAAACACAAACAATTACAAACATTGAGGCAATACAAACACCCATTATAAATACACTCAACCAAATAACTTATACCTTCATGAGGTTCATCCATGAACGATTTTCGGAATTCCATAAGACTGACTTCATGAATTTTGTTCAATAATAACGCCAGCCTTCAGATGCCTTTGGGTCCTCCTGACGTTGATATCAGGCGCTGTAAAATGTCATCTGTGCAATGTTGGCCCTATCGATAACTTGTCTTCAACAGCCGAATTCATGAATATGGTGTATGATAAAGCCGAAGCTCCGACAAATTCTTAATTTGTCTAACACAGATTGCTCCACTGGCGTAGAAAGAGCTATATTCACGTTGCACTAAAGGATACCATTGAAATGATTATTCATTCACGATTTTACATGCAGTATTGTATTCACGTCTGGGGCCTAACAGTTAGAATAATACATTCTGAATCAAATTCCATGAAATACACTTCACCTTGATACGGTGCTACAAACAAGCTTCTGAATGAGTTATAAATTTATTATTTCACAAAATGAATATTTCCAGCAGCACTGGCTGATATATACTAGCGGCTATAATTGATCTAGTTAGAATCAGGTTGATAAGTATTTTGTTTTTTCGACATCATTATATTTCATGAGATTAAATTAATGAAATCTCATACTGATTTTCATATCAATATAATGCAATATCTTAAGTTTAAGGTTGAGCGTGCCACAACAAAGGAAAGCGTAAACAACGAAATATTTGCAATCTTCACATACAAGAATATTTTTTTCAATTTTTGATTAAGGCTAGTATGTAATGCATATATCGTGAACAGGACAAGTAAAGTTGTTTCTTGACCTTTACTTGTCCTATTCCGATGCACATTACTTTTGAGCTGCATACTAGCCTTAATCAAGGAATTGAAAAAAATATTATTCTTGTATGAAGTATGAAAGATTGCAAACAATTTCGTTGTTTACGCTTCCTTTGTTGTGTACACTCAGCGAAATAAACTTAAGATATTCATAAAATTGCATTATGATTATTTGATATAAGAAATCAGTATGAGTTTCATTAATTTATCTCATGAAATATAATGATGTCGAGAAAAAATAAAAATATTTATCAACCTGAATTCGAACCTTGAACGTTGAGATTATGGGTCCAGTTACTAGCCCACTAGTATATATCAACCAGTGCTGTAAATAGTCATTTTGACCAAATGCTCTAAATTTGCCAACAACTCGTTCCAGAAGCTGATTTTTACAATAGCACGTATCAAAAAAAATTGGTGCTTGATTAATTTCATAAATTTGATTCAGAATGTATTATTCTAACTGTTAAACCTAAGACGTGGGAGCCCTTTATCTGCATATTAAAATCAATGAATGAATATCATTTCAATGAATATCATTTGAATATAACAGTGAATATAGCTCTTTCTATACACCAGTTAGGGCAATGCAATGTTAGACAAAGTTGTAGAATTTGTCAAGAGCTTCAACTTTATCATACACCATATTCATGAATTCAGCTGTTGAACAAAGTTATCGGTAAATTTATGCAATTGCACGAAATGACATTTTACAGCACTGATATCAACACATGTAATCAGGAAAGTTTAAAGGCGTACAAGAACAACGTTGTGTGGAACAAAATTCATTCATAAGTCAGTCTTATGGAATTCCAAAGAATCGTTCATAAGTTGAACCTCATGAAATTTATAAGATTATTTGGTTGAGTGTAGTATTTATAATAGATTCGTTTGTACCTCAATGTTTGTGGTGTTTGTGTTTGTTATTTCACAACGCATGTTTTGTGTTTGTTGTTCCCATACCTAGCAAATGACCGTTCGGTTATTTTGCTTTATTGGGCAGTCAATTATTTTTATGTGATGTAGGTAATTAAGGGGTTTTTCCAATTCACCCCGATATTACAAGTTTTAATTTAAGTTATGAAACTGACATTTACTATGAGAATGCCGTCGTGTTCTGCATAACTATCTTGATTGAATGTGCTAATGTGATCAACTATTCAGGAAACATGTCGTAAGATATGAAAAGTGATTTCATCCAAACTCACCTGGAAAAGAGCATTGAATTTAATATTTTGAATTACTGCAAGTTTCAGAAATCTGATGTGGTCCTGTATTTTACTTCATTTATGTATAATATACAAAAAAAAACTGTTTTACTGAACTCCTTTTTTTTTAAATTATACCTTTCAAATGAAAAGTTGCATCCAGTGACAACAAAATCAATTCATTCTCTATAACAAAAGGCCACAAACGCATACCTCCACTCGGCAACAATTATTAGAACGAAAGGTGTGAACGTTGCACAAAAGACGAAATAAACTAAAACCATCAATCAATTTGCTACTGGCTCTATATTGTTTACAAAGTATAAATTGGCTTGAGTAAAGGGTTGCTCACTATTGGTCTGAGGGGAACGTAGCAAGCTGTTTTCGCTAGATACCGAGCGAACGAGCCTAGAAAAAAAATAACGCGTCAGTAAATGAACATGTCCTGGCACTGGATCGACGGCCAGCACGCGAAACTTATATTAGCTTTATGGTGACATTAGTTTGCATAAAAATCGCGTTTTGTACACAATCGCTATGCAGCCTGGTGCACAGCAATGGACATTTTTCCATCCGTCGTCGTCGTTGGCCGGTCAAGGGACAACAAACACCTACGTCGTAAACATGCATATAAATTCCCTTTTCTAAACAAACGACGTTCGTCTTTTCCTGCATCATTCGAACGGACGGTACAATGTCCGGTACAAATGGTCATTGTTGCTTTCGTGTGAATGAACATTAATCTTCATTATTTCTTGTTTTTTTGGGTTCAAATTATCTAGAAACTGTATCATACAATATATTTTTGAAAAGATGGACACATTTATATTACAATGAGTGAAAAATATTCTTTTTCTTCATATTTTTACGGCCTCGGTCGATCGGTTCTCAAAGCATCAGACTCTTCCACTGCGGTAACAATACAGAAGGCGCATCAGTATAAATGATTAGCTCGTAGATGCTATCGAAGTACCAGGCGAATATTAAATTCACTTTGTTGGAAGTGTTCCAACATGATCACCTTTATAGACCACCTTGCTACATCTCTTCCAGACAACTGTCAGATATTGTCCAAAAAGTTTTCCAGAGATGTGCCTCGAAAACAAGATGAAGCAACCTCTGTATAACTTAAGAACTGTACCAACGTCAACTCATCAAATCTAAATGTGATCCCCATAAACGAAGCGGAGATAATTGCGACCGCGAGATAACTAAAAGCCTCTTATCCTGGTGGACTACATGAAATACCGAAATAATGAAATAATTCTGTATTACTTGAGAACTACATTTCTTTATTGACTGAATATCTGGGTCGTATCTTCTGAACATTATTGACAAGGGGACGTTTTTCGAGACTTTGGAAAAGCATGGACTTACGTGATACCTACGCATAGAAGGGGAACGTAATATGTGTCATGCCAATTCTATTCGAGCTGGTTCCCTAGTAGCACACTTGTTGCCATTTGGTTGAGATAACATAAATATGACTTGCTAAGTCATACTCAAGTTACTACAACTAATTATGATCGTAGTGTGCTACTTGGGTTGTACTTCGTCCCGTATTTCTCCCACATTTTTCCCGTGCTTCGACCCGAAAGATCAGCATGTTTGTTGAAGCGGTCAACGAGAACAAATCTATTATCGATTACCACCTCGATCATGTATGGATTCACTTCGGGTTATCAAACGAAAATTATTTATATGGATTTTTTAACTACCTTTTAGCTGCTCCGCACCGACCTATCCAGCCGATTTGTTTTGGCGTAGGCAACATGACAGGTGATTGCACGTCGAAACAGAGTTGACGAAAGCGACATATTATTTTGGGGCACGACATAACGCACCGGGTAGATGTAACGTGATAACTTTTCAAATGACCTATAATTTCGTCATAGTTTCCCTTTGAATTGAAACTAGTTTCCAAAACTTCTGCATTGATTTTCTTGATGACAGCAATATGTTACTTACGACCTATTAAAAATTTGCCCTAATGTATATACACTAGCCCAGTTATTTATACAAAAATTACCCCAGTTATACAAAAATTACCCTGGAATACCATGGATGGAATTTTCAGAATCTTGCTAAACTCTATCGGCAGTTCTACAGCGGCATCATGCCTTCATGATACTGCTCCTGTACCCAAACGTCGTTTTTAACGTTCGTCAGAACCTAACTGAATCTTATGGGCTGCGCAATGGTGAGTCAACAACTGGGATGGAGCGTGCGTCCCCGCAACATAGCTCTGGTCTTTACAAGTTTCTACCTCATGCTTCCATGGGTCAAAAGATGACAAAGAAGGCTGGCTAAAAGTGGCGTACTTAGCTGGTAGTGCAGCCTGGGCACTGTTGTCCTTCTGACTTCAGCTAGATTGAGGAGATGCGTGCCGAGTTTGTCCAGCAAGGAGGCGCGGCTCTATCAGCGTCTGTCCTGGCATCCAGTGGCTGAGTAAGAAACACTGTATCGTTTCAGCTATACCTAGGGTGGCAGCCCCAACAAAGCGATGTAGGAAGCACGACTTCGATAAAGCAATATGCTGAAATCTTACTTTACAACGACAAATGGAAGCATTCTGTATACAGTTTATTATTTCAGATCATCCATGGAATTCTCAAGTATTGTATAGTAATTCTTTTTTTTCTCGTTCACAGCACAAAATACTCCAAGCACTTAAAAACATGAATGCATTTAATGGACCAGGACCTGGCGGTATTAAAGAATCTTATAGAAAAGGCCCTTTGTTTAGAACATCTTTTCACTATGGCTCAACAAAATGGAAGATTAACTGATATTCAACTACACAATTTCAAATAAAGCATAAAATATGACATTTGAAACTATCTTGGTATTGCAATTATCTTCTGCAATCCAACACTGTTTGAATCAATCGTAGACGTCAAAATGTTTCACCAAGTTAAACCCCAAATTACAAGCATGCAGCATGGCCTATCAACTATCACTTATCTTCTAGAATTTGTAACATCCATTCTCAACGCAATGGATAATGGCAGACACAAATAAGCCCTTTACACTGACTTCAGTGAAGCATTTGGCCGAATAGGCATATTATTTATACTCTTCAAATTGCCAATAAAATAGGTATGATGCTTACACTTTTGGGTTGGCTTCAGTCATGTTTACCGCATCGCAATCAAATAATTCGCTTTCAAAATAAACTTTATTATTAGTCACATCCGGAGTGCCTTAAGGATATAATTTAAGTCCTCTTCTTTCTATTTTGTACATAAAAGAAATTTCATACATACTCTAGTAAAAAAAATCGTATGTATGCAAACGGCATGAAGCTCTTCATGGATAAAAGTTATTCTAGCAAAGCAGAATAATTCCATAATGAAATCAACATTTTCTACACAGGCAGCCGTAAATGGTCGCGACCTGAAGAACAGGGGCGATCCTGGAGTAGCCAGAGCTCCAGAAGCCCCGAGCCCAGTCCAGGCCCTGGCTTTCTCGATCGGAAGAAGGGCCATACGACGCGAGGTTCGACAGGTACCGTAAGTGAGCGGGCAGGGAGATCGCGGACGGTTGACCTCCGACAGACGTCCTGAACCCGGCTAGGATCCCGGTTCATCTCGATCGAATCAACGTCAAATCAGAAGAGTTAACTATTAAAGACCTAAATATGTAGTTAGAAATAGTGGGTGGGCAATTGGACAATATCCCCCTTCCATAAGTAATACTGAAAGAGAGGGCGTGGGCTCGAGGCACGGGCGGGTTTTTAGTGGGTCGAGGAGTTAGCACTCTCATCCCCACACCCTGATTTCTTTAGGAGTCTGTTTGCAGATTTTCTCCGTAGAAATCAACATACGTAAGACCAATTTTGAATTGGTCTTACGTATGTTCGTTACCGTACTATCACACAAAGAACGCATGGAACAATTTCTTCTATATGCCCTTCAAAATTCAACTGACTGCATTTCCTCTTCCATCATATGAGGCACGCTGCAAGCTGCACGCTCATCAATATACAGACACTCAAGGAACGTCGCGAATTTCAAATGCATTTATTCATCAATGATATTATTTCTCATCGTAAGAGCAGCACTTCTCTCTGAAATGAACTTTTATTCACCTTTTCGACGTATTAGAACATCCTTAGGATCCACTTAGAATTTGATAGCACAAAATGAGACATTTCTCAACCAAAAATAGTAAATAAAAAAACAGTTAGTGTTTCATTCTGATAGAAATTTATTGAACTTATAAGGAAAAAATATCAGCCTTTTGGATTGAGAATTCACTATAATTTTTTGAACAGTAGAGCTGTCAACTTGACCTTCCAACTTTTTCCACCACTTCTGCAAACCAGATGGTTTTTTGATAGTATTGCCTCCCTCCTTGAGTTTGTTTTTGATAATTGACAATATTGTACGAACAATTTGACAATTTGGTGGATTGATAGTTTTTTTTAGGTTTAAGGTTTGATTTTGAGGTTAATCAATATTCTTATACCATTCTATAACATCCCGGATATAATGGCAGCTGGCTACATTAAGCCAGAACATCACTGGGCCGTCATGTGATTGAATGAATGCCAAATTGCTTCTGAAGACCTTCGTTTTCTTTCCGCAACCCATATCATAAACTGGCGAACAAACTTGTCTGCATAGACAACTCTAAAAACAATCTACCTGAGAATTATCCTTGCGTTTGGTAAGGAAAAAAATTGTGTCCCGAAATTTGTCCTAAGTTCGTTTGAGCATTTGTTTCTTGATCCTTCAAAATGAATCTGTTGTATTTCTTGAGAAATTGCTCGTTCAGGATTCTTGCAACCTTCAAGATTCTTGTGGCTTTCGGCAACCAGGATCCATTTCAGGACGGGACGGGACACCTGCACGCCGACAAATTCGTCAAACTATACTGTACGATGCAGAGAACCTTTCGACAAACCACGCAAGGAGAACCGAACAATGTTCCAGATTGCCCTACGGACAAGTATGTATTTATGTAATTTCTGGACGTATGTTTTATTTCTACGGTTGTTGATTTTTTTGTGTGTGATTCAGCGACAGTATTTCCCGGTAACGTTTCAGCGCACGGTATTTACAGTCGATTTTGGGAATTTAAGGTACTTTGCGATCATTCCTCCTGACCATGTCGGATTTTAATCGTGAGTCGTACCACCATAGCTTACAACAACTTACAACAAGTAAACCACTATCCCATTTTGTTAATGGCTCCAATATTAACGATGCTATCCTTGGTATAGATCGGTTTTAATAAGCTCTCAAGCGTTAATATAAATAAACTTGTGTTCCCAATAAAAACCCTCACAATTTGAGACTGCCTCCAATAGAATCCTGACTTTTAACCGGCCCAAACCAGTTATCCAGAATTACTAAATATTACCTTGTTTTCCAAATAAAAAAAACACCGTCACACTATGTGAGTGGCCCCAACAGCATCCTTACGGTTGGCATAAATCGGTTCAAATCTTAAATTGATCCTAATATTTTAATATTTTACTAGACGTTGAAGAAATTCAGCTTGTCGTTTACCAAAAGGAATCCTGCTGCCAACCCAACCCTTTTATCCAACATTTCAATAATTTCTAGTGGAGGTGCAGACGATGCATCGGCTTACAACGAAGCGAGCATCATGTCAACACATTCCTAGCCTTTCCTTATTTGACCTAGATTCGAGCGGGTCTGCCACCAGTAATGCTTTAGTTAGAAATCACCAGTTTTAACACATTGAGGATGTATGTTAGCCCCAAACACCACCTGTTGGTTCTTTCTGCAATAACAGCTGATCTAGCAATGACGGACTAGCAACCACGTGTGGTCAATCATGTTCACAGTCATGCTCATAAACAGTAATCATGTATTGAGTAGCTTCTTCAAAGAAGAATTAAGTTTTCACATATGACCAATCCTGAAGAGTGTGAGCTTTTTATAGGAATACCTGTAACTAGAAAATTAGAAAAAAGATTAGTAATTTCCATTG
>JASCZW010004161.1:100000-117114 GCA_034211315.2 Aedes japonicus | reverse complement strand
CTCCAACTACCTTACATGGAAATTACTAATAATTCTTCTCGTTTTCTAGCTAGTTACAAGGTGTTTATTCACAATGATTTCAATATATTTGTTCATTTTCCTTACTGTTACATTTTAAATTCTGTACATACGGATTATATAATCAGGATTAAACAAAAATATACAGTTGATTATATTCAGTTTTTCAATAGTTCATTTAAGTTAAACAATCGCGTTAAGCAACGTACTCGGGAGCTTTGGCCGGTCCCTGTACTAAAATCAAGTCTTCTTAAGAGCCGAGAGCCATTGCAATATTTTCTTCATTTCTTTTGCCACTACTTGTCTTATAAAATTACCCTTTTTTTCTGCAAAAGAAACATTTGTTGATTGTTGGTAAGATATAATATTAAAAAACAAAAACACCCCTTCAATTGGATCACTTGCACGGTTTCAATGCTTCAATATCGTCAACAATGAATGAACTTATTTAAAATTTGACAAGTAACACCATATAGATATGTGATAATGTAATTTCGAGCAATGGGCTGTAGATTAGAGTTGAAATCATTTTTTTGGCTACGATTTAAACATAAGATATATAACTATGAACCAGTAATTTTGGCCGTTAGTGGGCCTATCAAATTTTCAAACAAACGTCAGTATTAATAACAACTTGAGTAAGGAACAGATAGAAGGCATGGTGTATTTTTCATCACCTATATGACCACATACTGTTTAAGGCGGGGTACATAATCTACATTCGAACCACCAATTAAAAATAGTGCACGTTCTTCTAACAGCACCGTTTCAGTATAATCAAGACCAAAGTTCGCTACCGATGGCTGATGTTCTGCTAAACAAGTTGACTTTATGCATGCATGCTACCCGTCATTCAATTCACGTTGAATGGAGCTTGGCTCCTGCAGTTGCTGATACAGTGTAGCGTGAATTGAACAGTTTAATGAATAAACTTCGCTATCGACTAATTGGGATGAGAACGCACCATCGAGCCCTCGCCCAAGCCATACGGAACGGAACTCACACGGAAAATTATTATTTCACAGACTTCATTAGGAACTTTCTATCCAGTAGGGTAATGATTGGCTTATACTCCGGTTATTTGCTATTCTGCTAGAAGCCAACAAATGGACACGATAAATTATGAACGTCATTACAAAAGTTTTCAAAAACCTTTATTCTAGAACGCAAGCGGTGTGCTGCAGATTTGGAAAAGTAACTTCAATGGGACTCGATTAAGTAACACTCTAGTTGCTGCAACCAATTACAATAGATTTGAGATGCTGGTGAAAGCATAACCTACTGACTTTAAACACACGATAAATTTACTATAAAGCAGCACTGCTTATGCGCGGATTTTTAACGTACACTACCGTATGCATGATAATGTTTGCACCATTGAGTAATTTCAAAATTTGAAAAAAAACTCAAAAATTTCGGTTTCATTTTTTTTTATTTATTTAACAAAGGGATGTTCCGGAGAGTCTTTAACTATGTTTATCATTAATTGAGTTTCCACTTGCTGCTAATTACGACCTCCACACGCTTCCAGTCTTAGTAATGTAGTTTGGTTCCATTTTTGTCCAGGTATGGATCAATGTTTTTCTCAGGCGTACTGTACTCAGGCGGTGTTTAGAGCAGTCCATGGTCTTCATGACACGTCATACTGAGTAATCCACATATCCTTCGGCCAAAACGGCAGATGTTCCTGCCGTTTTCTCAGGAGTTATAATCGGAAATAAGAAGTGCACTTTCGCAGATAGCCCCATTTGTTCGGCAGTCTTGGAAGTGATACAACTAGTGAAGAACCAGCGGTGGATTGAAAGTTATTTAATAAGGTGCAATGATTTGGAGCGAAATAATAGGCAGCCATCATCCGGTAAGGCGCAATGTTGAGTGAAATAGACTGCTATATGGTGTAAACCAGCTGGTTGCTTTTGCAGTATAATATTTCCAAAAAATGTATTAGCCAACAATGTTTTGGGTCACATTTGCATTAATTTCCCATTCATTTGATTTCACATTGAGTTTAACTGTCTACTATTAATCATTGCTAATAGCGTCACCATGCCAGCTAATGCATTAGCAGCCGGTGCTTAGCAGCCTACCAACCACAGCAAGCAGTGGATTTGTAACGCGCAACGATAACCATCTAAAATCTGTTCTTTCCAGAGCGACGAATTTGATTTTTCCAGCAATTTCTCTAACATACCGTTGCATAGTCCGAGGAGGCGCAACGACAAGATGTTGAATAAACTGCTGTGCGGTGTGATCTCGTTATTGCGTTGGCTAAGCAACCGGTTTCTAAGTAACCTAGCAAGTGGAGCCAGTGCGATGGGCGGAACAAATAACATACCAGAAGCCAAAGCAAGCAAAAACAATGTAAATCGTTATTGCGCGAATTGGTAGAATACAAAAAACAACAATCAAAGTTATTGTATGCCATCTTTCAAACAATATACAACATTGTTTGCCAACTTCCATACCTGATTCCAATATCTGGCCAAATCTAGCTTTCTTTTTATGCATTAAAAGTGGGAACGGTCAAAAATTGGTCAATCATCATTGAGTTCACACTGATTAGTTTATTACATAAAAGAGCAATCTTCATATCTTTTTGTAGTTCATCGTCTACAAAACACAGAAAAATTGTTTGTTTAGATTTCCGATTTTTCAAATGTGAACTGTAGGGCTTTACGTCTCACACCTTCCATCAAGTTGCTATGGTTCATTACTGAAGAACTGGGTCAAAGATGTTCTGTCATTCAAGCTCCGGCACCGCTGCAGAAACCAACGAAGATTAATAATACCTCACTAACAGCTTGTACAACACCCATAAGTTTCAATTGTAGAGTCGTCTCAAAACGAACCCGAAAAGCTTCTGGCGGTTTGTGAGCGAACAACGGAAAGAAACCGGCATACCCTCTACTATGACTGATGGCACTCTTGAAGTTGACACTATCGTGGATATCGCCAGCTTGTTCCGTACGCAGTTCAGCAATGTCTTCTGCGACGAAACTCTGGACGCGGAGAGCCTCGAAGCGTCTACTAGCAATGCTCCCCGCATGTCTGTATTTAGCTCTGCTTTCACGATTCATAGTGATATGGTGATTTCAGCCGGGAAGCAGATGCAAACTTCAACTGGATGCAGTCCTGATGGCATTCCTTCAATTATCCTGAAGCGTTGCCTAAACACGCTTGCTGCGCCCCTGGCTACGGTGTTCAATTTGTCATACAATTGTGTCCGGCAAGATTCCTGAATGCTGGAAAGAGTCATTTGTATTCTCAATACACAAGAAGGGATTCAAACGGTCCGTCGCCAACTATCGTGGGATTGCTGCACTAAGCTCTGTATCCAAGTTATTTGAACTAATTGTTCTCGAAAGGCTAGTCAATGACTATTCACAGACTATTTCTCCAGACCAACACGGTTTTGTGCCCTAGCGCTCGACGGCGACAATCTAACCGTATTTACATCGTTCATCATGAGCGAAATGAAACGCGGTCATCAAGTAGACGCCATGTACACAGATCTCTCTGCGGCCTTCGATAAAATGAACCATCAGATTGTCATTTCTAAATACGGCAATATGGGGGTTAACGATCAAATGTTGAACTGGCTCCGTTCATACCTGACTAGTAGAACTATGTCCGTGAAGATTGCCGATTACGCCTCATCTAGCTTTCCGGTAACATCCGGCGTTCCTCAAGGTAGCCACCTTGGCCCATTCCATTTCCTGCTATATGTGAACTTGGTCCTCAAATGCCTGAAATTATCCTACGCAGATGACCTGAAGCTGTACTACGTCATAAAATGTCCGGAAGACGCCCACTTTCTTCAGCAGGAACTGCAAGTGTTTGATAACTGGTGTTGAATCAACAGAATGTCCTTAAATGTATCCAAATGCTCAACTATCTCCTTCGACCGAAAACGTGCGATGTATCTCCACGACTACATCATTAGACGTACGCGCTTTAAACAAGAAACAACAGTCAAGGATCTGGGAGTAATGCTCGACTCCAAACTGTCGTTCAAGGTTCACATTTTGTATATTGTTTCCAAGGCCTCTTCGCAGCTAGGATTTATGTTCCACTTCGCAAAAAACTTCAAGGACGTTTACTGTCTGAAGGCATTATACTGCTCTTTGGTTCACCCTTTCTTGGAATACTGCGCCATCGTTTAATCCCCTTTCTACCAAAACGCAGTTCAGAGGATCGAAGCTGTTCAGCAAAGGTTTATACGCTTTGCTTTGCGACATCTTCGCTGGCAAAACCCTCGCAGATTGCCAAGTTATGAAAGTCGGTGCAAGCTCATCAACCTGGAACTGTTGGAAGGTAGGCTTATGGTAGCCAGAGCGTGTTTTATTGGTGATCTGCTTCAAGGAAATGTTGATTGTTCCGCTCTACTGGATTTCTTGACCATCAACCCTCGACGACGAAATCTCCGTTTACAACAGTTCTGTGTTCCGGCACTCAAGGACCAACTATGGCAAACACGAACCTGTGCAAAGCATGTGCCGCGTTTTCAACAGCTGCTATAATATGTTTGAGGTTAATAAGCGTTGTTTCCGTATATGTATTTTTTAAGTTTTGTTAATTTTGGTATGTTATTTAATTTTTTTCAAGAGTCATTTTATCTGTTGACGAGAATAAAATAATAAAATAATAAGTTTTGTACCGCTGTTATATCCACCTTATTTGAAGCTTAACGCGCATTTGCCTTGGACTGTATTTAACTTCCAACCGTTTTTTTTTTTCATTTTTTGAGTTCTCTTGAGGTTACTTTTTACGATTGTTCAATATTTTTTAATTAGGCGCAGTTCCGGCGAGTTTGGAGAGTTTTTCTCCTTGAATACGATTTGCACACTATTGGCGGTATACCATTCCTGAGCAGTTTTTCCGTTGTGGCAAGAAGCGAGTTCTAGCCAAAACAGCACGGAACAACTTTGTTTCTTTAGGAAATGCAATAAGCGTTTATGCAAGCACTCTTTTGCATAAATATCTTTGTTAACAGTGCCAGTTGTCACGAAACTTTCGCTTTTTATTCCACAGCTTCAAATCGCCTGCCAAACTTCGTATTTTTTCGGGAACTTTGAATTTTTTCTGCTTAAACTTATCTTGAACCTTTCTTTTTCCGGTAGCCGTATAAAACTCTTGACCTGGGAGCTGCTTGAAATCAGCCTTATCGTATGTTTCATCGTCGTTTACGGCGCAATCAAACTTGGTCAACAAACTCTTGTACACCTTACGCGCTCTTTCTTTGGCTGTTGTGTTTTGCATATCATCTCGATTTGTTGTCACTGTAACCTTATGTGTTGGCAGTCCGACTCGGTTATTTGCTTTTTGCAGGTTGGGACTACGTTCAAAAATGCTGGACACTATTCTTCCGGTCGCTTCGGCTTCCTGGTTTTGGTTTTGGTTGTCAGACGTTCTCCAAACACATTTACCACATGGTGCTTCGTGATTCGACTTCTCGATACAGCGTGTTTGTGTTGGAATAAATTCGTGATGGTGAAGCAATTTTGGATGAAGCCATGAACGCAGCAGTTTGAAAAAGCGAGCACAAGGAATGCCATCTATTCCAAGGCTTTTTGATACATCCAGCATCTACATCGTTTAAAGCTTTTTTGACATCATCCGGCGAGAAACGCAGCGTTGAAAATTTCATGTTGAATTCTTGGTACGATCAAGATTATCTGGGTAATGCCGTGGTAATTTTGAGCCGTACGCTGATTGAAAGAAACAAGTAAACAAGTTGGCAGTGTGTTAGCGGTAATTCCGTTACCAGGACATGTTTTCAGGACATGATTATGTGACCGTTGTAATTTCACAAACTTTTAAAATGCCGATAGGTTTTGCCGTTTGGTTCTAGTGCTGAGAAGACGTTTGCGTGATTTACGTAAAACGTTCCGTAATTTTCATAACGCTGGGTTCCAGTATGGTTGCGTTGGAATTGGTATCCTAACACGTCGTTGTAGTGGAACTTGTGCATATGAGGTTTTATACAGCTCGTTAAAGAAGTGGTCGAAAGTAACGTCGACAGAACTGCCCTTCAGAATCTGTTGCCAATTGATAATAGACGGTTCATTATTCAACGAGACGAAATCGCAAAGCCTCATATACAATAAGATGGATTTTAATCGCACTCGGAATTCATTGATGAACTACAGTGGGCGTCTAGTTTTAAGATGAATGATCTATTCTGATGATCAATGTTCAGTAGTGGAATCGAAGGGTCAAGTAGAGTTACAGCGACTGGTTTAGTAATGAAAGCGAGATCTAAAAGTCTTCCATTCTAATTACAACGTGATGTGATATGGACTAGTCCGTTAGTGGACATCGGTTCCATAAGAGCCAGTTCCTGCTCAGTGGATGCATTTGATGGTAAATATCCCTGATCGGTGGATGCGTTTGATGATAAATATTCCTGTCAATTGCTAGCAAGCTTTGAAAAAACAGAACGGCCAAATTGACTATTGACTAAATTGTTGTCACTAAATGACTAAAAAAAAGGTATATTTAAAGCGTGTCCACGTTAAATTTCGGACATTTTTCTTTCAATTGGATTTTGAATTATTTCAGGGATTGCTGGAACGTTTCACTTATATGACAGCTGAAACTCTTCACATTATTTCGTGGTACAACATGTTAACATTCATGTTACATTCACTAAAATGGCGTCGAATCAAGTGGAAGTGCGCAAACATATTTTGTACGAACGGCAGCATAATCCGAACTTATCGATACACGACCTTGCAAAAAAACTAAAACTGCCTAAAAGCACCGTGTTTTGTGTTTGCAAATCATTTTACCAGCGCTTGACTGTAGATCGGAAGGTTGGAAGTGGAACAAACCGAAAAGTATGCTCCCGACAAATGGACAAGAAGGTGGTAGCCATTATTTAGAGAACAAAAAACCAATCTTTCTATGCGAAATGTGTTTCGCAAATTTTGGAAGTCAAAATCATACGTACAAAAATTGAATCAGAGGCAAGAACCGAAGGCGTACGAAGTGGAAAAAGTGCCCAGCCGCTACGACAAGAAAATTTCATTGCAAAACGTCGTGCAAAGTAGCTTTACACCAACTTTTTGCAAACATCTTGTATCATAATGGACGACGAAACATACGTACTCAAAGACTTTAAACAGGGGCCGTATTTTGGATCTCGAAAAGAACGTCTTTTTGTACGAACGCTTGTGAGAAGAAGTACTTCGTTTCGAGATCCAAAATACGGCTCCAGCTTTCGGGTTGGCTTTTTATACCGCAATCCAAAGGAACGCCATTGCCGAGGATTTCTTGAAAAAGAAGTATTTGATTTGGCAGGCCATACCTATGTGGTCGAAAATCTAAAAGTTTCGTCTCTATCGGCACCTTCCTTGAATAAGGTACAAGAAGTCAAATACGTGCCAAAAACAGCCAATCCGCCAAACGTCCAAAGCATCGCCCAATAAAGAAGAACTGGACTCTAGCTAAACGAAAACTCTTCGAAACTAAAAGGAAAGCAAATGGTACCGATGATTTCAAGAGAAGATGGAGAATCGTCACAGTGGGCGTATCCTAGGATATCGTACATAACCTGATGGCGAGTGTACCACAGAAAGTTTGAGAATTTTACAGAAAGAAGGATCAACATCTTAATCAACTGTTTCTAATGTACATATATCCCTATTATTGTGAAATAAACAATCTTTTTTATTGAATTATGTGAACAATTGTTTTTGCTTTGTAAACTATATTATTTCCATTATTTCATTTATTCCATAAAGTTTGAGAATTTTACAGAAAGAAGGATCAACATCTTAATCAACTGTTTCTAATGTACATATATCCCTATTATTGTGAAATAAACAATCTTTTTTATTGAATTATGTGAACAATTTTTTTTGCTTTGTAAACTATATTATTTCCATTATTTTGGTGTCCGAAATTAAACGTGAACAGCCTTTTAAATGAAAGGGTGAGTTATGTGATTGACATCACTGCAAAGTTGACGTAGGACTCCTTGGAAGAGTACTTTATTCAGTGTAAAGAATCATGAAACCCAATGGTAATAGAGTGTGTGACTTTACTATTGATTCTCCAAGAAAGTTATGGAAGTCAACTCTTTATAGATCTTGAAATGACCCTAAAAAGGTTCGTTTGTGATTTCGTTATTCGTTATTTCTAGAGTAGTACCAATTTATGTAGAGATACTTGGTTTCGGACCCTTGTCAGAGCTTTAAAACCCCATCCAAAGAGAGTTGAGATATGGACACACTTACTTCTGAAACTTTAAAAGAGCAAGTTAATATTGGTCAGAAAAATTAGAACTCACATTTCGACAAAGATTTTTAATTAGGGCTTAATTGACAATCGTAAACAATGGCTTCTTCCGTGAATTTCTCGTGGCACAAAGGCTACCCATGTAAGCCTCCGATTCTACCGGAAAGATGAATTCTTCCTATTCGAAATGACCGTGGTGGATTGATTAGACGAGTTTTCAATAACGATAAAATCCCAGAAAAATACATTGTTTACGTTTGTCAGTTAGGCCCTAATGAAAAATCTTTGTTGATTTGATAACTACAAGCAATTAACTTAATCTATTATCTGCAACCAATCCACTATGTACCTATGTACAACTGGGAACTGCAACGAACCTAACCTACCCCCTACGCTGAATATACTAAGTGGGGTGAAAAGTAATCTTCTTGACCGCCAAAATGCGATGCTACTGCAAAAAAGGTTATAGTGCCTTGTAGTCCGTTCCTATTCAGACATATCCAGCATTGTATGGGTACTCACGGCCGTCTCGGTTGAGCTTGGTTTCTGTTAAGAAGAAAGCGATTTGACGTTTGACTTGGACCGTTTGAAGGAGAATCGATCAACTTGTATCGATTAGCTGTTAAACGACCTACACCAAACGCCAAATCGCTTGCTCCCTACCAGAAACCGAACTCAACCGAGACGGCCATGAGCACTCGTAAAGTGCTGGATACGCCAAATTTCAGTGCGATACTACCCTTAGTTTTGTTTTGACAGTTGATTGTTGTTGGCGTGTTTGGCATCATGTTCAATATGGACAACAACGATTTTCGTTCTCTCATAAAACATTATTTTTTGAGAGACAAAACGACGAAGGAAACGCAAAGAAAAAAATTAGATAAGTATTATGGGACAAATTATTGGCCTTATTGGAGCGATTGAAGGCCAAAATCATTGCAAAACGGCTCCACAAGAAGAGAAAAACAGTTCTGTTTTTGCAAGACAAGGCGTCGGCGTACAAGAGTGTAACAACTACGGCTAAAATCAATATTTTCGGCTCCAATTGCTTCCGCATCCACCGTATTCAGCCGATTTGGCTCCCTTGTTCTATAATCTGTTTTCAAACCCTCAAAGATGCCTCATCAACAAAAAAAATCAGCTCATGCCAGGAAATCATCGACGCTGCGGAGAAGTATTTTGCAGACCTTCCGTAAAATTACTTTTCAGGCGGGATCAAGACGTTGGAAAATCGCTGGAATAAGGGTTTCGAGCTAAAAGGGACTACATTGAATAAAATAAAATAACATTTAAAAAAAATGTTTTCATTCCCAAGGAGGTTACTTGCCACCCCACCTAGTATGAACACATGCTTGGTCTGCCCTGTCTGCCGTGTTGGCTTGAATTAACTGTAAATAATGTTTCGTTAATTAAATGTCCAACGTGCTTGCTAGAGTCAAATAGCGAATAGAAATGTCTATATGGATACTAAGCCAAATGTTTGGCCATTTTCTCCGGGACGCGGCTTTAAAAGCAACGCCATGTTGAGACGGTGCGTGGTAATGAGAATTTCGATGAGCTCTTGGGGAAATTTCAATCAAACATACTCTTGAGTTGGGCAAATCGATTTGGTCGTCCTAAAAAGGACTGATTTTAGTTGTTTACGGAGAGAATATGGTTCACGATTGAAATTTTCTTCTGGGTCTTCTTGGGCAGCAGGACGGCCTGGATATTTGGCAAGACACCATCATGTTAAATGGTCACACCGGAAAAAAAAAGTTCAGCTCCTCGTCACTAGCTGCTAGTGACGAGGGATGATTCTGGTCTTCTTGTTTTCACGGACGGCGTTTCCTACCAACGTGCTCGGCGTAGTCGCCCTTCCGAAGACGACGGAGAATACAACCGACTGGGAACTGCAATCCGACGAGGTTTGAGCGGGATTTTGTCTTTCCTCTAACCTTTCTTTCCAGAACACGTCTGGCGCATGCGGATGCACATCGAAAACTGATGGTTGGTCGGACATCACCACATGTTTTATAAGCGCTGGCACTGTGGAAGTATGAACCAATCAGAGCGTGACGCAAATATGATGTAATTTTCGAACAAAAGCTATGTGTTCAGACATGTTTCCTTTAAATTCTATTTAATTAGGTCTAAACAAATGTAATCAATTAAGTTAGCAACAGGGATTCACCTTTGATGTGCTATTTTTCCAATGAAATACTTATCGTAAAACTTCTGTGGGCCAGGGAGGAGATATTATCGTTCAAAATTTCCAAACTTGCGTAACGCGGTCGATTTCTGGAATTTCAGAACGACCTATACAGGAACAGAAAAGAGAGACGTAAGTCCTAAAATTATAAATAAAACAACTGAAATCTTTACATATACGTCAACCATGCGGCGTCGGTGGTGTACTCTTAAGCGTGGTTAGCTCTTACTCAAGTGGGCCCGGTATCAATTCTAGTCGACACCGTTGGGATTTTCTGAGACGAAAAATCTCTGACCAAGTCTTCTTCGGAAGGGCAGTAAAGACGTTGGTTCCGACCCATTCGTTGATGGGTTCGATATGCAGGGTTCAGGTGGTGGAGTCGTCTTCCTGGAGTCGGTGGTTGTCACTACGTGATGAAATAGACCGATGGAAAATAAACGAATAAAACCATGCGGCCGTGCTTGGTGCATAACTTCTCTGCTCTTTTCTGGTTTAATACATTACAAAGTAACAAAGCATAGAACACTTGCATATATCGTGGGGGAGTCACCAAGAAAAGCCTATCCACTCTTCTCAAACGTTTTGCCATAAACGTTTATTGTCATATACCCACGTTTCTCTACGTGGCCACGCCCTTAAAACTGTTAAATTTATAAATTCTATTACCAAAAGTGCAGTGCTGAGAGCCCATGCAACCTTTGCAAGCATTCAGAATATAGTTACATAACCATTCATACATAACCTTAATAACCAATTTTTAAGTGTTAAAAATTATGAATTTTAGCATACTACGATCATAGTTAGTTGTTGTAACTTGATTATGACTTCGTAAGTCATATTTCAAGCAAAACAATGCATTAGGTCCTAAGTAACAATGAGAGACTCTCTTTGTCGACTTCTCTTTGGGCTCCTACGGCTATGTAGAAACATGTTCAACTATTTTTAACATACAGTACGGTAGTATAAAGTGTGATTATGGATTCAATACGTTGAAAAAATCATCAAATCGTTTAATAGACAAGCTATTAACCAAAGAGAAAGTCGACAAAGAGAATCTCTCATTGTTACTTAGGACCTA
Organism: Aedes japonicus; assembly: GCA_034211315.2. Taxonomy (NCBI): domain Eukaryota; kingdom Metazoa; phylum Arthropoda; class Insecta; order Diptera; family Culicidae; genus Aedes; species Aedes japonicus. The sequence goes on along the minus strand of JASCZW010004161.1, from coordinate 105,586 downwards.
ATGCATTGTTTTGCTTGATTTATGCTATCCCAACTGAATGGCAACAAGTGTGCTACTAGACCGACATTTCCAAATAATTCAACAACATTTGTATCAGGAAAATCACAATTGGGATACGAAATAATGAAAATATGACAATATTTATTCGTGAACATCCTTCTGGTGAGATTCCGGATCCGATCGAAATTGTTTACCATGCTCGGTGCACTGCTCACCAGAAAATAGGTGCAACGCATAACATCAGACATATAACAATGTACCACCGGTGCATGTTCCGAAAGTCCACACGAGAGGCTGAGCTAACCAGTAAAAGAGAAACAATAAATTTATTGAGTGATTATGGTTACACGATGAATGGCTTATAAATAAGGATATCTAACCATACTAAACGCTCGCCACTCACTGCTGGCAACGATCAGCATGCAGTTTTCTCCCTTTGTCATCGTCGCCGTCGTCGTCGTTACGTAGCTGGTTGCCTATAAAGTATAATGCAACATTTTTGCTCATTCAATAGTAAACGAAGAATGCCTGTATTCAGGCGCAAAACAGGCGTAAAATGGTAAATAAAATTTTAAAAGCATTTCATGAAGCTCATTCAGCAGCACCTGGTAATAGGGGCTTATGGATCAGAAAAGGTTTTCCGGCAGCGAACCGTTTCGCTAGACTTGTCCAGCAGAGAAAGAGCAGTCTCTTTTGTAGTTTGAACACCTGATGCATGCAGTTGGATTTCAGCACTGACTAACGATCATCTTTGCATTTGTCAACCAGTGCGTTACTAATCACCTCTCTAAGGAATGCTTTCCCGTGTCTTCTATGACGGTGGACAAACAAGTAACTATGTATCAAGTAAAAATTTCATTAAAATGACATAACATTATCTCTTGTAATTGATACCAGAAGCCCCTAATTGGCAGTTTTCCACCAAAAACGCGTGCAGTTACCTCGATTTCCCTCGAGGGCGTCCGCAGAGCAGTGGAAGGGGAACTTTTCCAATCTGCGCTGATGTCCGACCGAATTCCCTTCTGTAAACCGCAAACGTGAGTATAGTGAACAAGGAAAGGGAGGAAAGAGTCAACATCATCACGCACATAAGAGGGGTCGGTTGTTACCGAGATTGAATGTCCATTATAGGTTGATACTGATGTCGGTAATCGATTCGTGAGGTGTTTGCTTATACCAGCCATAGCGCGCAATGATACTTTGAGCGAGCGTATCCAATCCACCTTTTCCTCGCCACATATATCGAGTGCTGTGGGTAATCAAATCAGCACTTGCTCCTTCCATTTAATCGCAAGGGTTTTGTTAGCACTTCAGGAGATCGCTAACCGTCACCACTTCAGAGTCACCGTTGTGAATAGCAAGTGTACTCTATGGAGAGGAAAACGTATAAAAATATCGCTGCAAATTTTCTACCCTCGGTATACATACTTGATTCGTTTCGAACATAATCTCTGTTTCATAAATAATTGAAAATCTGGCAAATAGGAAAGTGGCAGTGGTATGCGCTGCGGAGTTTTTGCTTTTGCTGTAAATGGTATGATGTTGTGATACCTAGTGGTGTTAATTTACTTATGATTGACCAAAAATTCAAAGATGCCTAAGTAACACGGTTAAAGTGGGGAGAATGAGATCCAAAATCATTAATTAAAGGCCGCTGGATAGTTGGCCTGCAAAAAAGGATGCAGTATGTGGAAAAAATGGAAACCGAATGATGACGATTTCATCTTAGCCTGGTACAAGCCGATAGCTCCTTCATTCTATTCCCCAGATGTTTTCACAGTAGCGTAGTGCCTTCCAGTTCAGTATTATTCGGGGCGTTTTTCGAAAAGTTTACCTAGAATATATCTAGTTAACTTCCAGTTTTTGGGGAAAATCGAGCAAAATGAACTATCAACGATGCCCACAAAAGACTATGGCCCCTCCATTTAGAGCGTTTGCGGCCGAAATGACCACCGACCAACTTCAAGCGTCTCCGATTTAATTGAAAATTTGTGCACGCGTTACCCACAAAAGTAAGTTTTTTCCAATGAGGCAAACAATTTTTGGACTCAAGAGTCAGGTTTAAAAAAGGCTTAAGCATTTTGAATAGCATTTCAATGATTAATTTGTAGCTCTAAAACCTTTGGTGCTAGAAAAAACTGTAAAAGAACAAATTGTGGCCCTATGTGTGAAGGTTGTGAAAAAATACACTGGAAATAAAAATTTCGGAAAAAAATTAGCATAATGAACATAATTTTTATTTTTTGACTGTGCAAACTCGAAATTATTACGTAACTTTTAGCAAAGACTCCAGGATGGAGGAATGTCAGGAAAAAAAGTTTCTAGAACATCAACTTTTGATGTATTTCTCAGAATATTGATATTTCCGGACATAAACGTTTTCTGATTATTCAATCTGCTTCTTGGAAATTTAAAAAAAATTTCAGCTCCGAATGATGATCTTCGTAGAGCATCCGTTGTCGAGATATTTCCAATTTAAAGCCATCATAAGCCTCACGAAGTGAACTCATCAAAAGTATTTTATGCACATGCTGCCGCTAACCATCTTTTCTTACTGAAACGTAGACCCTTAGTCCTGGTATGGCTCTGCTTATCTGGTCACTGTCGTAAAACTCCAATATCTCATTTTTTACTTCCGGCGTCCAACCACTTCCTATCCTTTCGTTGGGGGTAGCCAATACTCCTTTGACTTCCGCTATGCGACGAGCCTGCTTCACAATGTATTTGTGTGTGTTAAACTGTTCCGTTACCGTTTGATTATTCTAAGATTTTGGTAAAACCGATAGTATCCTTACTTGGTCTTCTCTTGAACATTCTGGCGCAGCAAATTTTTCTTTCAACAGAAATATTATCTCGTCAAAGTCAGCCGCCTTTCGTTTCAACAAATCCAGGTCATCTTCCTTTTCAGATCCGAAAATGTTTTTTTTAAACCATCAGTAATATTCAAATATTTTCTCCGAGGATAGTGAACCTGCTTTAGTTTTGATTATGATACCGGTGAAACGTTGATTCCAGCTATACCTTTGTTAAATAACTCGATATTGGGCGATGGCTACATTCCATCACTCCTAAGGTGTATACGAAATGTTGGTTCAGGGGATTGGATGTGGGTCGCGACTTCATTCGTGTGATGTCTCGCCTCATGTCTAATCATTATTCTTTGAACGCTCATTTGTTCCGTATTGGGCTGGGAGACAGCAATCTCTGTGAATGCGGACAAGGTTACCAGGACGTAGATCATGTTATTTGGTTTTGTACTGAGCATCGTGGAGTCAGATCTGAGCTTTATGATTCCCTTCGGGCTCGAGGTAGACAACCCAATGTACCGATTCGGGATATTTTGGCTGCACGCGATCTGGAGTTTATGAAACTCATTTATGTGTTTTTGACTGACATTAGCTTTAGATTGTAATTTGTTTAACATACTTGTTAAGGTTAAATTTTTGAGGAATGCGTGCATCGGTGTGTGATTGTGGTTGTGTGTGTGAGTGTTGTTGAGTGAGTGAATAAGTGATTTTTTTTTAAGTTGAAAACGTTCAATTAAAAATTTATAATTTGAAATTCTAGATATAAGAAAACCATTGTTCCTTATGCTTTATTTAAAGTTTCCACCGCAATTTTCCCATCCATAAATTTGTTATTCCTATTAACCTCGAGACGGCCGCGAGTAATTGGTTCCACCCCCTTAACCTTAGTTCTAAGATAACTGATGTATATAAACATGAAAAAATGGCTCTGTAAAGTTGATTCGATTGAGCCTGTACAAATAAATAAATTCATAAAAAAAAACTCGATATTATGCGCTTTGGAAAATTCCTGAGATGATGTGACGGATGTAGCCGAAGGTATTTCCTCCATAGCGTACCTTGATGTAGATGGTTGAAGCCCCGGAACGGGGTTGTGCGTTTGCTCATCGATATCATACTCAGTTTCTGCGTCTTCACTTTGTTTAAATATAATAGACACGAATCACAGATTGATAAATATGTATCTTGAATAAGTCCTTGAATAATGTTTTCGTTGAATTTACGAAGCTTAACCGAGCACCGTGTGTTAGGAAAGGGTTTGCAACACTTCAACTTATTGAATTACATTTTGAAATTATTATTAAACACTCAAAACTAATTAAAAAACTACTTTGCTAACATTAAAATCGAAACAGTCACACACTTCATTGAAACCTCTACAACATAAATCCAGTGGATTGTTCAGGCCGTAATTTGTTCGATGGCTGGGGATCCACAGCAGTTGCCGACTTCGGAGCTGACGAGTAGGTACATAAAACCTCATATTTACGAGAAGGCTGCTACAGCCGATGTTGCACTTAAGCACGTCGAAAATGAACAACCTTTGCAGCATCACTCGCCGACTCACCAGCGGTTGTAAATCGAGGAGTGCGCATCGATGTTCGTATGGCGGTAGGTTCACTGGACCGTTCCATGGCAGGCCACGTAGAGCATACCTTATGAAGCGCTTCTGGACTCTCTCAATTCGAGCTATATGGACGACATGATACGGAGCCCAAACCTGTACTCCATATTCAAGTACACTGCGACCTAAAGCACAGAACAGGGCCTTCAGCGCATGCACGTCGTTGAAATGGGCTGTGTGCCGGCGTAGAAGACCTAGCATCGCATTGGCTGTCGCAGTTGTCACTGAGATGTGTTCGTTAAACCGAAGTTTAATATCAAGTATGACGCCAAGATCCTTGATCGACGTGACTCTTTCTAATGGCAAGTTGTTCAGCCCGTAGTCAAAAGATACAGTAGTCCGACATCGAGTGAACGTCATTAGCAAAAGCTTTCCGCGCAGACAGATATGATTTCAGCCATTGAATGATCCAAGAACGTAGTCCCAAGCGGTTCAATTTTTCAATTTCCAATACGTGAGGTACCTTGTCAAACGCTTTTGAGAAGTCAACGTAGATTGCGTCAACCTGACACCGCTTTTCCAGCTAAATTGATCAATTCAAGCAAAACAATGCATTAGGTCCTAAGTAACATTGAGAGATTCTCTTCGTCGACTTTCTCTTTGGTTAATAGCTTGTCTATAAAACGATTTGTTGATGTTTTCGACGTATTGATTCCTTAATCACACTTCATACTACCATACTGTATGTTGAAAATACTTGAACATATTTTTACATAGCCGTAGGAACGCAAAGAGAAAATCGACAAAGAGAGTCTCTCAATGTTACTTAGGACCTAATGCATTGTTTTGCTTGAATTGATGCTGGTTGGGAATTACAGTAATGATAAACCTGTCAAACTCGTGCCTTAAAATAATGATCCCGCTTTCTCATTTTGATGGATTGTAGGGAAAAAAAACCTTCCTCAATTTTGATTAAGAATCTTTCTACCGGGGCTTGACGAAAAAAACACATACTTAGGACTGATGTTTTAAAACGATTAATAATATTTTGTACACAAATATTCAAATGACATGCCGGTGTAACTCACAACTCACTTACACTAACTAACACCACTGAGAGGAATTGGGACCATTAGAGGAGAGTTTTATCAAAACTAGGCTTTTTCTAAACTAAGACGCAGAAAACAGCAGCCACCTCATGTTAATGAAGCAACA